>CAJUYG010000483.1:52834-70859 GCA_910591675.1 Galerucella calmariensis
AAGTTATTAAAGGTGGATACTTTTATCTGAAAAGCACTGTATAGTATACTAATTATAAAAGTGAAAAATAATAAAGTAGCCTTATGTCAAAATTCTCAAATTATAACACAAAGCATAGAAATAGTTTTTGTGAAGTGTAAGTGAAATATTTAATATTACATAAAAGTGTAAACGAATTATAATTGTGAGATAAACTAAAAATAAAAAGTGTTAGTCTCGGTTTTTTATTATAATGGAAGTTTATACTGATAGTAGCGAAAAACCTAAGGTACTTTTTAAATATTTATTGGCCGTAGGAAAAATAGTGTACATAACTCGTTGCAAACTGAATTTCACTCATTTCATTTCCGCACTCACCGATGTCAACATTATTTTTAAAAAACCATTACATTAAACAATATTTGTTACAATTATCGCATGGTCGTAAGAAAAATAGTGTACATTACTTGTGCGAAAGTGATTTTTCACACTCGTTACGTAATATACTATTGTAGTATAGTCAAAAGCGCTCTTATCGTGCGGGTTCAAAGGTCACTAACCATATGTATCAAATCAGAAGACACAGAGGTTACCAAAATGTGAGATTACAAATATACCCGGAGAAAATAATGATGGTTGATGTTTCCTGCACACTGGTTGACGAATTTCCATTTTTTCATTCATTCTCGAAATAATCTTCCAAATTAAGTACCATTTTTTTTGCTTGAGGATGCGAAATACCGGAAAATTGCTTCTTATTATTCATATTGTCACTTTGAATTGTCAAAGTGACATAACTGACATTTAAATAAAAACTTCGCTGGTGAAATACTTTTTAGAATCGCTGAAAACTAAATACATATCCTTTTTTCTCCCATCGAAATTGCATAAGTCTTTCTTATTCATCTTACGGATTTTATTTGGAAGTTATGATTAAACGCAATATAAAAGCAAACAAAAAACGGTGAGTGTGTCTTTGTTGAATCGTATGACCCGCATGATAAGACTGCATTTGACTATATCTCGTTAACAAAGGTCATAAGGCAAAAAGTACTAGACTAGATACTACTATATTTATTTTTAGGGTCTTTATCATCTCCCGTTTTTGGTACGAAATCCTGGATCCTCCTGTATACAAGGTGTGCCGTAAATAAGAGGCAAGATAGATCTTTAAATAATATTTAAAAGTAAATATTAAAAAGTAAAAGATCTTGAAAATGAAGAGTTCTATCGAGTTCAACAAAGAGTACCTTTTTTGTAGTAAATTCAATGAGGAATTGCATACAATAGTCTTTAGGTCTAAATACAAGGTGTTTCAAAAATATGGTGCAATAAAAGTTTACGAACCCCTCGTACCACGCCACTGGCTTATTAGAATTTGACATAATTAATACTGTCGATGTGTTTTGAAGAGATAATGATAATAACCTACAAAAATTTCTAAATTTGTACTTCCATTCCCCGAGAAGATATGAAATAAAATGTGTGTTTCTTCAACACCTTTAAACAGTCTGTATCTCACAAACTAAGGTTAGAAAAAAATTGCATTTGGGTATTTTAAATATAAATAATAAATAATTTACGGTACTTATTTACGGGACACCATGTATAAACATATGTACATGGTGTCCCAAATTGGTGTGTTTTGCAAGGTATCTCGTAAACTAGAAGAGATAAAAGAAAAGCATTTAAGATGTTATAACTTCTTTTTTTGTTAAAGTAACGATAGCCTAATTAAATCTTTCCTACAGTTGGAAGATACCGGGCGATTTTTGAAAACTGTCGAAAACTATATAAGGTACTATAACTTCTTAATTTAGAAAAATGTAAAAAAACGTTATGGAAACATTTTATTATAAGGATACTGATGTGTGACAATTTTATTTATCAAAATTATAATTTTATAACAAAATAAAAACAATAAACTTATGAAACAACAAGAAACATTGTAATGTAACAACTAATCTACCTATAACTAATTTTATTAGAATGTAATAATTACATTAAATGTTCAAAATGCTCTCCGTTTTCATCGATCAAAAAGTTTTTTGTTTAAATTATCTCCAACCAATGATCAGCTATATTTACCGAAACGTCGAAATAAAAAATAAAAAACATTATTGTGGTTTGATACCCAAAAAATAAGAGAAAAAATACTTTTTTTTAGTTCAATGATTCTATTTTTGGTAATGCTGAATTGGTTGGAGATTATTTAAACGATAAACTTTTTAATCGATGAAAACGGAGAGCATTTTGAACATTTAATGTAATTTTTACATTCTAATAAAATTAGTTATAGGTAGATTAGTTGGTACAATGTTTCTTGTTGTTTCATAAGTTTATTGTTTTTATTTTTTCAATCTGGTTTTATTATCATAATTTTGATAAATAAAATTGTCACACATCAGTATCCTTATAATAAAATGTTAAATTTCGTTAGTGAGTGTTCAATTTTTAAGGGTGTTTCACCTTAATAACCTTCATAAATGGTTTATTTGCACTGTAGCTCCAACCGTTGAAAATATATATATAAGTAATATCTCATAACAGGTGAATCAAAAAAGGAAACTAAAAACGTCAAAATATACAGGGTGTATCATTTAAAACAACATAAGTTTGCATTGTATTTCCTTGGTGAGCCCCTTAACAAAAAGATTCTGTGCGCCACTGAACTCTTTAATATTATATGTATTAAAAGTTTCAATAACGCTTTTTTATATTTTTCTTAATTAAGAAGTTATAGTACCTTGTAGTTTTCGATAATCGCCCTGTATCTTCCAACTGCAGAGAGTTACGAAATAATTAATTAGGCTATCGTTACTCTAACAAAAAAAGAACTCATAACATCTTAACTACTTTTCTTCTATCTCTTCTAGCAAAACACACCAATTTGGGACACCCTGTACATATTTTTTTCTTCAATGTTATGTTATTTAAATTTCACCTGACTGACGTTACTGTATAATATTAATTTATTATTAAAATTATTAAAAATGTTTCCAGAAGTAAGAGAAGTCCAAGTCCGCCCGCTAGTCTAGCAGCAATTAGAAAAAAATTAAATGACGAACGTAGAAAAGAAGAAATGATGGCCGCAGATGCTAATCCAAGATTGGAACCAAATGATACAAACCCGGCAAAAATCGGAGATATAAATTCGGATTACGGACTCAAACTTAGTATGTATATATTCAAAATAATTCTTGCACTATTTATTATGTACTTTAAATAGAGATACTGACAAAGTACTCGTCTCCAATAAAAATCTATTAAATAAATGAATCTGTCCACAGAAAAGACGAACTTCGAACAATTGTATAACAGAAACAACGACAAAATTAGAATCCTTCACCAACAGCACGCTACTGAAAAGCTGAACGAGTTCGAGTCAGGTGTAGACTGTGATTTCGAGAATGATTGCCTTTGGACGTGGCGCAAGGATATTGCAAACGGTTTCTTTATTACCTCTGGCTCGAAATATGGACTTAACGAATCTGGGCCCAGAACGGATGCCGAGAATAGCGAAGGAGGTAATATTATTTGATTTTAAACAGCAACATTTTTTGCCGATCGACAGACAAATATTATTTTTTTCAGAAAACTATCAAATCATAATTAAGTGACAGTTTTACTGAACATGTAGAAAATGTCTAATTTATATTTTCAGTTTTTCAATCCTTGCCGCATACTGCGAAACAATGCAAATTAATTTTACTCCCAACTATATTTAGTGCACTACATTCTTCCTTGACACATACACACTAGCCTAAATCCGACTCTGATGTTAAAATATTGATTTGAACTTACGATGCCATCTACAAGCGAATAGAAATATTAGTACAGCTTTGTTTATCCCAACAGTTCTAATCGTGTGAAAGTGCTGTTCGTGCTAATCATAGAAATACATCTATTTATTTCTGTGGTTCCATTCATATCTATGGATCTATTATAAGCAAACTGTCACTCGTCACTCGTGTCCTAAGCCAAAATGGTACCCATTAATTTAAGGTAAGTATATTAAACTAGTTTAATCCACTCTATATTCAACTTTTCATATCGCCTGATAAAAATGAATACAAACTGTAAAATCTTAACAAATTATTTTCTAGGGAATTGGTGGAAAATGGTTCTGAATTCACAGTTAATCAAGAAGTTGTTGAAGAAGAGGATACAGAAGCAGACATTGAATATAAAAAAAATTTGCTTGAATTTATGAATCTGCATGTAGCAGGCTATCAGGATGAGAATGTATATGTTTCAGGACAGCCCTTCGAAACAATTGCATCTAAAATGATAGATCTTGTAAATGGAGGAGCAATTAAGAAACGTATTATTCGAGAAGGATATGGAGAGAAGCCGAAAGATTCGGATACAGTTTATATACACTACAATGCTTATATAGAGTTTAATGCGGAGCCTTTTGATTCTACATATGCTAGAAAAAAACCCCATCAGTTTCTTGTTAATTGTGGAAAAGTTATTATTGGTCTTGATGTAGCAGTACAAAGTATGAAAGTAAACGAGAAATCTCAATTCATAATACAACCAAATTTTGCTTATGGACAACTAGGTTGCCTTCAAAGAGTTCCACCCAACACTGAAGTTCTATTTGAAATAGAATTGTTACAAATAGTAAATGTTGGTGCAGCCTCAAGGTTTGACACTTTGCCTGAGGATGAACAGCGTAAATTCACTAAAGTCTATGAGTATTGCTTAGCACTTTGCGCTAAAGCTAAAGATTTGTATGAAAAAAATATTAATGGTGCCATTAGAGAGTATAATGTAGCTGTAGGAAAACTGGAATTTTGTCAGCTAGACACTGAAGATGATCAATTGAAACAACAGGAGCTACTTTTAAAATTATATTCAAATTTATTAGTAGCCTACACAAGAATTGGTGAACCAAAAAAGGGTTGCATAAATTTCAATAAAATAAATGAATTAACTAAAGGCACTGATATTAAAATAACCGCTAAAATGTATTACAACAGTTCTAAATGTTTGAGAATGTTGAGTGACTTTGATATGGCAAAGATGCGTTTAAATTTAGCACGCAAACTAGAACCTAGAAATCCCGAGATATTGAATGAAATGATGTCTTTGGACAAGGATATACAAAGTTATAGAAAGAAAGAGAAACAATTGAGTAAAGTTTTTGTATCTAGTGCTAATCAAGATTAAGTTTAAATTGACATAAATTTGTACTACAAGTGCATTTTATAATTTTCCAGTTCCATATTAATATTGTTGCTACTAATGGTTATTTTTGTAGTATCAATATTAAATTAGTTGATAAGAATGTTAACTGTAAACATTTAAAAACACAACCAGTGATATCTGTTAATTTAGTTTTTAAATAGTTAGATTTCTATGAAATACCAAATTATTTGTTTATTACATTAATAATAGGGTGTCACTTACTGTGACAAGATGGAGGGAGCCTCTGAAATGTGACAAAGTTAGAAACTTGTAAGTTTTTATTCTTAAGTGAGCATTGTTATGTTTTTCTTTAAATGTTTGAATTACTGTAGGGTAAAATTTGACCAGTAATGTGAACAAACTTTAGTAATATACATTTTATGTTAATACATGTAAGTTTTTTACTGTTTATGAATAAACATTTTCTATTACTTGGTGTGTTATCTGTTAAATCTTTCCATTTGGCATTTGCCAAATGAATCTTATACTTTCCAGTACATATTATATTAGCATTAACAATCCATGATAAATATCAACAAACTGAATGTCTATGTTTTGATGAAAAATATTAATAAAATTAGGGGACTAATGTATTTTTTAAAATTGGTTATTAGAATTGGAGCCAATATCGATGTCCTAACAGTTTAATTTTTTCCATGAGATATTAAACTCAAAAGTAAGATAAATAAATCCACCTTACTGGAAATAAACTAGCAAAAAGGATACTGAAACACTTTTTTGAGGACTGGAACCCTCAAAGTTGAAGAAAAGAGATTTGACAATTAGAAAGATCTAGTAGAGCTTAAACAATCAAATATTCTGACTGGTGACTACAGCCAGTCGTCAATAATATACCGATACTTTTAATTTAACTACCCATACAAGTTGTAATTTTGTCGGCAGTAGATAATTATTAACTCTGTATATATTGCGGGGATTAGTAGGGATTTGGATACTGGAGAGACTTCGGTATCAAATATAAAAAAAACGATACCTAGAATACTATACCAATAATATAATCATAATTTTCTATTTTCCCTGTATTCTAGCCAACATTTTATAAATTACTGGTCTACAAAACATGCGCAGACATAAAACTTCGGACAATCTGTATACACATGAATACTTGTGACTTGACTATTTTATTTTCAGGGAGTTTTCTTTTACTTCGACCAAATCTGAAATCAACAGAATTCCATGTACACAGTCCTCCATTCGCACCTACTGTCTCAACCTGTAAATTCGCAGTATGGATTTATCAGGAAAACATGGAAGGAGGTGCGATTAGAATAGTGGGAAGTAAATCGGAAGACAATACTCAGTGGCTACTGAAGAATATACCAGGGGATAATAGTAAAGTATGGCATAAATATGACATGTCGGTGGGAAAGATATCTAAAAACTTTACCATTATTTTGGAAGTGGTACCGTTTGAGAATATGGAAAGTCGAGCCGCAGTGGCCTTTGATGATATTCAATTATTCCAATGTTACCACAAAAATGACGATTCCTGTTCGGCTCTTCAATATAAGTGCAAAGCAACGAAAATTTGTATCAACAGCACAAGTATTTGTGATATTACAAAAGATTGTATGCATGGAGATGATGAAACTCAAAATTGTGGTAAGTCAATGTATTATAGAACAAGTAGATCACCAAAGTGTATTAACCAAGGCAGAAAAATACAGATCCTACTTCATTAGAACTAAATCTCAATATATTTGACAGAATGTGAGGTTAACTGATGCAAATACTAAATAAAAAAAATATGTTTCCTTACTTATTTAATGGTCATATGCACCTCCCTATTGAAAAAGGAAAATCAATTGATTTATCCATTCACTTTTCATAGCGATTTTTCCAATATTTATTATCAAATCAAAAATTATAGGATAAATTGGTTATTGTTTGCCCTTCGTTATGCACAGCTGTCATGGGTATTGAGTGTCATGTATGTGAAACGGGAGTGACTGGTGAGCCGTCCAAAATCCGGCCAACATACTTTAGAAAAATCACAAAAAAAAGAATGTAGTGGATGAGCTACGGTAGAAAAGTGTTATAACTCACTTTTCTACCTTGGCGCATAATTACTATTTTGTTTTAGATGAAATGCCTTTTGGTTCCCGTTGCAGTTTTGAAGATGATTGGTGTGGTTGGCAAAATGTAGATGTTAAATTTTTGGAATGGATTCGTCATAACGGATCGACTCCTACAAATTTTACAGGTCCCAATTCTGACCATACGTATAAAAATAGCACCGGCAAGTACCTATTTGTTAACATGCTTGCTGACAAAGCTCAATTTGCGACATCTGCGACAATAAGAAGTGTAGATTTCAACCCACCGCCTCGGGTGCATGGGAATTCATCGTCTAGATTTTATAACTCATGTGCGGTAAGTTTCTTGAAGTAGACACGAGGTAGAGATCAATTATTTCAAAAATTATATCAGTACTGACCTGTATTGCACTGTTGATTGTTTAGATTCGCTTCTACCTCCATAAAACTGGAAAGCACAAAAGTGCCATCTTACTTCAAGTAACTGAACTGCGACCATCTGAAAATGTTTCTACTGAGATGCTATGGAGTTACAACGATCATGGTGATCAATGGGTTAGACAAGTTATTATCCTGCCAAATATTACTTACAGGTATTCTATTTGTCTTGATTCATTAAAAATAATGTATTGAGTACTACCAGTATAACAACGTTCAAATCTTTCTTAAATAATTCTATATGGCAGTTGATGCTTCAAATTCAAATCGATGGTTTTCAGTTTCACGGCTATAAGAAGTCTATTCTTTGCATTGTTAATACAAATCATGTCTCTATAATAACGTTTGTGTTTTATTATTAGATATTTTATTCGATTCGAAGCAAGAAAAGGAATAAGATATATTAGCGATATCGCTATCGATGATGTATCATTAAGCCCCGAATGTTTTGGACTTAATATACCCAGAGATGATCTTAATGGATACAATTATTGGGACATCAGAGAAGGAGATGAACACATTAAAGAAACACATAAAGACTTTTTAAATAAAACTTGTAAGTTTTGGTGTTACTGTAGTATTTTAGGTTATGTTTTTATTAATTAATTTTATAACTTACCATGATATAATGTATACAATGGATTCTAATTTATTTTCACTTCACTGTTCTAATTCGTATAACACATTTATTTACCAAAAACGTTTTCTCAGATAGATGGATTTCCCTCGTAACGTACTTTTCATTTTTAATGTCACTGATCAGCGCTACCTAGCGCCTTAGAAGAAACTAATTTGAAAAAATAGCGGCAAATTTGAATTTTCAGTCTCTTCTCTGCTATTCAATATTCCAGTTATGTTAAAAAAATCAAAATACAAATGATTCTGAAGATATTTTTCAATTAACTAGGTGTGTGGGTTGTTCAATACATAAAATTAGACCTAACCAAACCCACTTCTGGTACCAAAAAATATTTTATCCCTTTTAAATTATACTGTAAAATTTAAAACTTGTATTTTCATTATTTTTAAAATAGGTGGTAGGTAACACTAGGTACTTTTTGTTTGTAGTGTATAAAATATCAACTTGTAATGCTAAAGGAAGATTTGGACCAACTCAGCCTGATTGTACAAAAGCGTACAATGGTACCAACGTTCATATTAAAGTAGTGCACGAACCCGGGCTGACGGGAGTTCAAAAATGGGTTGTACCGATCACTGGGTTCTATACGTAAGTACCTAATTAATACTATATTCAACCTTTCGCCATCTCAATAACTACAATAAACCAAAGACTATTACTTTTTGTTAAATTAATTTCACAGATTTATACTGGCTGGTGCCAGTGGAGGCAAAGGAAGTTCATCAATAGGTTCTACAAGAGGTGCTATGCTGAGAACAGTGCTGGAGTTGAAAGAAGGAACCGAAATTTACATGTTGATTGGTCAAGAAGGAACTAGCTCTTGCATTAAAGTAATATATTTTCAATCTAAATAATTGTGATCTAATATAATGAAAATTAATTCTGTGTAGAGTCTAGGTACCCAGAGGAATTCATCGTGCCACTCTAAACAGAGCTTTGGCACTGGCATTAGAGGCGTACTGAATTTGAGTATTAACGACAGTGGTGGAGGAGGTGGAGGTGGAACTTTTATATTTTTGGTAAGTTAATCTGATTATACAGAGTGAACAAAGTAGACTTCTCCACTTATGTGCTCCTTTTTTAGCGAAACCGTAACAAAGAGAAAATACCTTTGGCTGTAGCAGGAGGTGGTGGAGGTTTAGGATTGGGTCATTTCAGTGTTGATAATGTAGAACAGCATGGACGTGGTATAAACAAAACTATTATTCCATTTACAGGTCAAATGTATAGAAAGTAAGTAAAAAAGGACTTGAGATTATTTCAGTACCACTGTTAAATTTCATATTACATCTTTTTAGAACTGCTGGAGCAGGTGGAGGTTGGAAAATGTTTCCTGGTCTAGTAGATTCATTGCACAAAATTATGATGGGCAGCTCATTGTTGGCAGGAGGTATAGGTGGCAAGGCTTGTTATAATTCAACTGACGAACGTGGAGATGGAGGCTTTGGAGGAGGAGGTTAGAGATAGATATTTTTTTCTGTTGCTTTAAGGTTAGAATAAGGTTTCAGGTAAGAAGACAAGAGGCTAAATCGAACGTGGCATCGACTAATGAGAGAACAGGTACCATATATTATGTATGGTTAGGTTAATTGTTCTTTCTCTAAACTAGTTTCATGAGTCTTTAACAAATGATCTTCATAAGAAGCACTAGTGACTGACATTTACCATGGAGGTAAAAGAGAGAGAAGCGAACATAACAGTATAAAGAATCATCGACCGAAGTGGCTTCTCAATATGGCCGACTTCCGTTGAAGCGTAAACAAACCAGAGGCGTACATTAAATTATTTAATTGGGGGAAACAAAAAACTCTCATATGTATCTTTTTAAGGTGGTATATAATTGGATAAAAGCAGTCTTCGAACACTTTGTACAACTCAATATCAACTTAAATTCCTACTAATACTCATAAATAAACTTCCTAATACTGAAAATCACTATTTTTTCAACGTGGCTTTTCAATTTGACACATTTCAGTATATTAAGGTTATCTATGTTGACACAAGAATTGATGACTAATGTCACTAATGTGGCTTCTCAATATGACGACTTCCGTAGAAAGTTGGTTAAATCACTACCACGCTTACCTTCCCTCCTTTTTCTTTTACTTCGTTGACATTTACAAATGCACAAATTATACTAGAAGATACTGTCACAGATGATACTGTATTCTAATTCGACTATGCAACCATCCACACACATGGCTATCTCGCCTCTCATTGGTGGATGCCGCGTTCGATTTAGATACACGTGAGATTGTAGTCGTATTCGCGCACTTCTTGTCATAACCAGCGCCATATTGTAAAATTGACATTGGACTGCAAATCAGTAGCGTAACGTTTTCGAATTTGTAGGTTAACACAATATTAGAATCTGTGAGCCAAATCATGTTCCGAATATCGATAATAAATAATTTTGTGTTTACTTAACTTTTGATCTAAAAAATAAACAAAAATAACCAAGCCACTGTTATTGGAGGCATCAGCTGTTAAGATGTTGGCTTCAAACAGAGTATGCAGGTCTGTCCTAATTTTTTGGGAAAGCTAACATCTCTAGTTATTCTTCCATATTGTTTGCTTGACGACCAAAAATAAATTATGTTAATGTCAATTTTGTAAATCCTTAATTAATATTTGTTTTTTGCAATATCGAGGTGGTGGATGCGTTTATGGTGGAGGCGGCGGTGGATTTGCCGGTGGCAATGCTCCTTCTACCAATTCCACTAACGGAGAAGGCGGATATTCGTACCTCGACTTTTCCAAAGCCCTAAATCAATTAACCCAAGTCGAAAGCGGTTACAATACAGGTTCAGGATATGTTTTAATCATTCCTGAAATTGATGGATGCGAATGTGATTATAAGTGCATAGCGCTGGATGCTAGGAGATCAGATGTTACTTGCATCTGTCCTCACAAGTGGATTTTGATGGAAGACAAAAAGACATGCAATCGTAAGTAAATTTTCGATTTCGCTTGAAGTGCGTCTACACTTTTATAGAGGAGTTTTCTCATTTAAATAACTATTAATAACTTTAACAATAAAGGAATTTTCTTCACAGCCCTGGAAGATTTACCCGCTGAAAGTCCTTATCCAACCTGGTTCGTCGTGGTACTCATTGTGACTGTATTTTGTTTGACAGGAGCCTTTGCAGTTGTATGCTTTGTTCTATGTAAGTAATAATCTTGGTTTTTTGACAGAGGAGTTCAGTCTAAGGTCAGTGTGGCCAACAAAAAGTGTTTTTTTCTGACAAGAATGACAGTTAAGGTCTACCATTCATAACATAAGATTTTTGAATGTGTTTTATCATTGCTAACATCTATATTGCTTTATTAAAATGATGAATACACCCCCGAAGAGTATTTCTTGAAATTTAAAATGACTTTGTGGCTGAATACTCAACATATCGGTGGCCAATAATTCTAGGAACTCTTGACATGTCACCATTTCATTTCTGTTATATCTGACACTAGTTATGTCAAATGTCAGTGGAAAAAGTAATTGGAAGAATAGAGATACAACTAACTATAAATGCTATAAAAATCTAATCGAAAATGGTCATACACAATTGAACGAATATCAACAAAAATAAATATGACTGACATTTGACATAACTAGTGACAGAATAACAGAAATGAAATGGTTACTTGTCAAGAGTTCCTAGAATTATTGGCCACCGATATGTTGAGTATTCAGCTAAAAAGTAATTTTAAATTTCAAAATATACGCTTCGGTGGTGTATTCTTTATTTTAATAAAGCAATATAGATGTTCGCAATGATAAAAAACATGCAAAAATCTGATGTTTTGAATGGCAGACCTTAACTGTCATTCTTGTCAGAAAAAACCACTTTTGTTAAGCGCGTTTAAATGGAGACCGAGTTATTTAACCCCCCACTATTAAAATGACAGATGTGTGTCCTAACTGGGGAACGGAAAATGGTCTGTGGGGAAAATTATTTATTAGATTTATCGCTTCTCAGCCAGCTGTCCCGGCCCAAACCCGGTTGATCAAAGTGTAACTATGTATAAAAATAACAGAAAATAAGAAATAAAGAACTAAAAAAAACAAAAAACCCATGTCCTAACCGGGTTTCGAATCTACGACCTCTGAGTTGTAAGTTTACTACCTTACGAACTGTGCCAATCAGCTCACATTCAGTCAAATCGAATAGAAGATTAAAGGCTGCATTGACGCATGCGCACCTCAACATGCGGGGGTCCTCCTCTCATACATCAGTCATTTTAATAGTGGGGGGTTAAATAACTCGATCTCCATTTAAACGCTCCTCTTTTGTTGGCCACACTGACCATATACTGAGCTCCTCAAATTTCTGTACCGCGAATGGAGCAGTGGAGGGCGGTCGGGCACCTGGACCTGGTAGTGGCTAACCTTCCGAAGAGACCGATACTTTTCCCAGTTGTCTGCGAGCAAGCAGAGAGTGAGCCTCTTTTAAAAGTAATCGTTATCCAAGATGGAGAAAAATGAAGAGCAGCGCAACACCAGTAAACTCTGCGTCAAACTTGGGTAAACTGTGAAAGATTAAATGACTTCTACAGGGATAAAGTGTTTGAGAGGCATAAGCTGTTCCAGGAGTGGTGCAAGCTGGTATAAATGAAAGCGCTACTTAATTCTATCCTTCTCAAGCATTGATCTGATTGTTGATGGATTAGGCCATGCGAAACATGTTCACACCAAATTTCTGCCAAAGAGTCCTGAGTGATGAACAAAAAGTGATTCGTATGCAAATTTCCTTGACAATGTGATTACCGGTGTCATTTTCAGTACGCTGCTGGCGAGGGAGATTCTGGTCATGCACAAGGTTGCCATGCAGCATCACCCTCTTATATAGTCAAACGGGACCACAAGGGAAACCGATACAGCCCCGTAGGGGCATCTCTGTATGGGATCCTGGAAAGCTAGTTCCAGAAGGGGTACGCGAAGTGGGTAGAGGATTTGTATTTAATTCAGTACTACTAATTATCCATCCCACTCTCAATAATTAATGATACATTTTTTTTATACCTTCATTTTACCATTTTCATTTTGTAGATAATCGGTATCAGTTAAGAGCGACGGGTATAATGAGACGAAAGATGCTTTCTGGTGCAGACCTCCAGCTCGACAGACTACGAATGGCTTCAGACAGTATGATGACGGAATATAATCCTAATTATGAGTTCGGAGGTGTTGTGTATACTTTGAAAGATCTCAAAGATATTCCTAGAGAGCAGCTTCGATTGGTAAAGTGAGTAAATCTTTTTTTTGGGTAATTTCACATCTCTACTAAGATTATTTCTTGAACCAATAATATGGTATCTTCAAATTTTTTATAAAATGTCTGGTTTTTAGGGCTCTGGGTCAAGGTGCTTTTGGTGAAGTATACCAAGGCTTCTATCGACAGCGTCCCTGTGATACGGTGGAAATGCCTGTAGCAGTGAAAACTCTTCCAGAAATGTCTACTTCCCAAGCAGAAATGGACTTTCTTATGGAAGCACTCATCATGTCCAAATTTAATCATCCTAACATAGTTCATTTTATTGGAGTGTGTTTTGATAAACATCCCCGTTTTATAGTATTAGAGCTTTTGGCTGGGGGAGATTTGAAAAATTTTCTTAGAGAATCCAGGCCTAAGCCGGTAAGTGTATTAATAAGGAGAATTTTTGGTAATTATTACTAGTCAATTGCATTTAATAATTTACAAAAATAAAACGTAGCTTGTCTTTGGCTTCTACTGTAATCAATATTTATATTTTTATATTTTTTATTTTACTTCAATTAGCCTGTTTTCTTCCACTAGTGGGGGGTACATATTATGCTATTTTCCATTTGACAGCAACGTCAAACGTATCCAATAAGAATAGAAGAGTTCAGTCAAAGGTCAGTGTAGCCAACAAAAAGTGTTTTTTTCTGACAAGAATGACAGTTAAGGTCTACCATTCAAAACATAAGATTTTTGTATCTTTTTTATCATTGCTTTATTAAAATAATGAATACACCCCCCGAAGCGTATATTTTGATATATTTAAAATGATTTTTTAGCTGTATACTCAACATATCGGTGGCCAATAATTCTAGGAACTTTTGGAAAGTCACCATTTCATTTCTGTTATCTGTCACTAGTTATGTCAGATGTCAGTGGAAAAAGTAATTATAAGAATAGAGATACAACTAACTAGAAATGCTACAAAAATCTAATCGAAAATGGACATACACAATTAAACGAATATCAACAAAAATAAATATAACTGACATTTGACATAACTAGTGACAGAATAACAGAAATGAAAATATTACTTGCCAAGAGTTCCTAGCGGCCACCGATATGTTGAGTATTCAGCTAAAAAGTAATTTTAAATTTCAAAATATACGCTTCGGGGGTATATTCATTATTTTAATAAAGTAATATCGCAATGATAAAAAAACATGCAAAAATCTTATGTTTTGAATGATAGACTTTAACTGTCATTCTTGTCAGAAAAAAACACTTTTTGTTGGCCACACTGATCTTAGACTTAACTCCTCTATTCATACTTTTTGTCAGTGGCGGGAAAAAATATATCTTTGAAAACCTCAAAAAAGTAAGAATTCTGATTGGGTACGTTTTGTACGTAGCTTCCAAATGAAAAATCAAAATATATGTACCCCCCACTAGTGCGGCCTCTACTGGATTATTTTTAAATCTTAAATTAGAGGAAACATATCCTATATCGAATATTTGCTGCAACCAGATCTTTTTTGATGCTTCTTTTTGTGCCCATTCAAATTTTTTTCACTTATAATAGTCTTCTTTCAATCCTTTATTAAGGACTCTTCTTTTTTCATTATAGACTATGCTTTTTGACTAGATAACAGTTTCATTTGTAGTGTAGTATTTTTCTTATCAATTATGTATGTTTTTGACTTGGATTTATCACATTAATTTAACCTATTTTAGGAAAGAGCTAGCCCGTTATCTATGAAAGATTTAATTTTAATATCCGTCGATGTGGCCAAGGGTTGCAAGTATTTAGAAGACAACCGATTCATCCACCGTGACATAGCAGCTAGAAACTGTCTCCTAACGACCAAAGGTCCCGGAAGAGTAGTCAAAATCGCTGATTTTGGTATGTCGAGAGATGTTTACCGGTAAGTTTGTGAATCTTTTTTTATTTTTGATCACAACTTCCTAATAACCAACTGAATTTTTAGGTCAGATTATTACAGAAAAGGAGGGAAAGCTATGCTACCCATAAAGTGGATGCCACCAGAGGCATTTCTAGATGGTATTTTTACAAGTAAGACTGATGTTTGGTCGTTTGGGGTTTTGTTGTGGGAAATAATGTCCATGGGGTATATGCCTTATACGGGATGTGCCAATAGAGATGTTATGCAGCTAGTAACTAGTGGTGGAAGATTAGAGCCTCCTGCTAATTGTCCTGGTAAGTATATGATATTTTTAATTGAATTGAAAAGAACATTGGAAATAAAGAAAACATTTTTCTCTCTTTTTGTATTTTTTTTTGAAATTGGTTAAAGTTTCTTTATAACAGTTATCATTATAAACAAATCCAGTCAGGAGATTTACCCTCTTACTACTTAATTTTGGATAAAGTTAGAACCCCTAATATTCAGGTGCCAAAAATAGTACAACTAGCATTATTCCCAAATTACATTCAATTTTCATATCTAGTTTGAGAACTATTACAAGTCAAAGTTTCTTATAAATAGAGGAATTCAGTCGAAGGTCAGTGTGGCCAACAAAACGTGTTTTTTCTGACAAGAATGACAGTTAAGGTCAACCATTCAAAATATAAGATTTTTGCATGTTTTTTATCATTGCGAACATCTATATTGCTTTATTGAAATAATGAATAGACCCCCGAAGCGTATATTTTGAAATTTAAAATGATTTTTTAGCTGAATACTTAACATATCGGTGGCCAATAATTCTAGGAACTCTTGGCGAGTAGCCATTTCATTTCTGTTATTCTGTCACTAGTTATGTCAAATGTCAGTTGTATTTATTTTGGTTGATATTCGTTTAATTGTGTATGTCCATTTTCGATTAGATTTTTGTAGCATTTCTAGTTAGTTGTATCTCTATTCTTCTAATTACTTTTTCCACTGACATCTGACATAACTAGTGACAGATAAGAAAAATGAAATGGTTATTTGCCAAGAGTTCCTAGAATTATTGACCACCGATATGTTGAGTATTCAACTAAAAGTCATTTTAAATATATCAAAATATACGCTTCGGGGGTGTATTCATTATTTTAATAAAGCAATGATAAAAAACATACAAAAATCTTATGTTTTGAATGGTAGACCTTAACTGTCATTCTTGTCAGGAAAAACCACTTTTTGTTGGCAACACTGACCCTAGACTGAGCTCCTCTATTGACCCACTTCCTTCAAACCCCAACCTCTAAATAAATGATACAAAAGGTATGCAGTATAATATATGCAGCAATAAATATACAAATTGGGGTGTACTTCTTGTAGGTCCAATTTATGGTATAATGACGCAGTGTTGGCATCCAGCTCCCGAGCATAGACCCACTTTCGGAACAATATTAGAAAGATTAGGGTATTGCGATCAGGATCCTCAAGTAATGAATGCTCCATTGCCAGTTTTCCAACGCCCTCCGTCATATGAAAGGGATACAACTGTAATGCGACCGTCAGGATCGGAAGAAAACTGCCTACAGGTGAATATAAAACATCATTATATGGATGGTTTTGTGTTGTTTATGGAAAAATCATTGAAAGAAAATTGTCTTGTGTCAATTTTTGCAAGCCGGCAAAATATTTTACACTTTTTGGTACAAAGAATTCAAATAGCTCCCACTTCCTACCATCTACCGGTCATTACACTCAGTAACTTCTGTTAGGTAAATCAATAGTCAAGTGAAGATTGGCTACACTGATATGCCATGTGTCAATAGATCGGACATATGACATGACAGCTCAGAGAGACATCCTTGTAAATTTTAAGTACCAAGGCATGATGATTGGTGGATAGAAAATAATACAGCTTCGGTAAAGTAGCCGAAGTCAGTAATAGTTGGCCGGAGAGCTTCGGTCTAAAAAATTTTGTGGACCCTGTAATAGCAAATGTACATTTTATTCCATTAATAATTTTTTTAAGGTAATACCGACGTCTTCAGATTATCTCATACCAAACCACACAAGTCCCACTACACCCGATCAAATTGAATCAACCTCTTCGGTGGAAAAACTACTTCCGGATAACTCGGACAATTGGGAAACTTCATTCATTATGCCACAATCGAGATCCACACAACCTCTACTATTGGAAAACATAAAGGAAGACGAGATATCTGTAAGTGTACCAAATCTAGGGCTTCAAACAACTGCGAGTTTTTGGTTACTACATTACCGAGACCACCCGAATCTCGTTTCTAATCTAGTTAATCTTTTTATAGCGCATGTCCACCATCTGTCAAGTTGACACTAATGACAGTACCTAATCCTGTGGACAAACAAATCGATTGGATAGATTTTGACATATCCAATTGTCAACGTTTATAAGTTGAAGTTGGCTTATTTAAACCCGCACAAAAGATAGCCATGTCAATATTTGACATTTTATGGACAAATCGTTGGAATAGATTTTGACATGTCCAACTGTCAACATTTATAAGTTAAAGTTGGCCTATTCAAACCCGCACAAAAGATAGTCATGTCAATATTTGACATTTTATAGACAAATCG
>CAJUYG010000483.1:70869-91434 GCA_910591675.1 Galerucella calmariensis
GTAAATTGAGTAAGGTTTCTAGATTTTTTACGTCAAATATACACATTCCTAGAAATTTGGATAAAATGCTGTTGTGTACAGAATTATAAAGTTAGTGAAATTATAGGGTAAAGGACTTTTTCTAATTGGAGAATTTTGTACAGATTTATAATTTGAAAATGAAAGAAAATAAAAATTTTTGATTAGGAAATGAATGGTAATTACCATCAAATGATGTTTAAATAACAAAATGGAATGCATTTAACGAATATATTATTGAAATTACAGAAGTAACTTTGTAGAATCAACTGAAATCATTGAAAATTTCCATATTCTTACATTTTTTCGTACAACTGGCAGTCCCGTTGAATTTTCACAACTTTTGATACATATAATTGATAAAAATCCTATCCTAAAGCTATTTTTTAATATACAGAGTGTACCATAACACTTTGTGGCCCATTTGTACCATAATCCGTTGGCCCATTTGCAGCATGATCTTACCTGCGTCAACTTGCAACCTCCCGTTAAAAAGGTAACCGGTGTCCTCTTCGGTTTGACTCAAGAGCGCCAGAAAAAGATCATCATCAGCACGTAGAACTCTTAATAGGTAACGGTATATCTCAGGGATGGATATTTGCCTAAATTAGGATATTTTGGAACCATCATACAAGGAAAAAGGCTGGTACAGAAACGATAACTTTGGCGCCAACGTATTTTTTATTATACTCTTAACAAGTAAAAAGAGTACATTGATGAAGTCAGATCATCGATAATGCCCCTAGACGTTATTTCATAAAAAAACGAAAGCATTTGAACATTCGGCACTATACTGTTATGCACCTATGGAGAGTCAACTCCAAACTTTTAAAACACAAATTTTTTTAGTAATATTCAAGCATAACTATGCTATATTAGCGGTCAAGACACGAAGTCTTATCACATTTTTCTTAGTGAGCATTCACGGTTAGTGGAAGACTTTTCTTAACACATCTTCTCTGCTGGACAGTTGATAGAAGACATTCTCCAAAAAATAGCGCCAAAAAGAAAATTGTCGGTTATAAACAACCCTGATTTGTTGAGTTCTAAACTGGAGGCGGGGCAAATAATTAACGGACAAATTCCTCAAGAGTGGTTAAAATGAACACGTGTCCCAGATCAAACAGAAAAGCGGCTTACAAATATCAACAGAAAAGGCCATACATCTTAGAACAAAGGGTAGGGACGTGTGCAATTTGAAAACAATTTTGTTTTCATTTTTACATTTTCTTAGAACGGCGGAACGTAGAAAAGGGGTTTTATTGATATTCGTTTTATAGAAAAAGGCGTAGAAAAAGGTTTGAAAAAATATGACTTGGAAGTTAATGATAGAAGTAGATACAAAAAATAACGATAGTTATTCTATCGTTACAAGAGTGATTGAGCTTAAAATTTCTATTTAATTTGAAGGGATACCAATAACGATTGCTTACCGAACTTGTTCCTGTTTTTTATATGATTCAATGCAAAGAAAAATTTTAATTTTCAAGCTTTTGAAATTACAGCTTGTTGCATTTTGTCTGATTAAGTACAAATCAATTTTCAAGACATCAAGACTTAGTAGGCACACCCTATACATTTAGATTAGAAAAGAACGTCGACCCAGCACTGGAACGCCACTGATGCAATAAGTATAGTGTAGCAGTTTCGAGCGCGGTTAGTACTTGGATGGGTGACCAGGAAAACACCCTCGAAAGTCCGTACAGCCTGCAGCGGAGTGGCATATCACAGCTCGCAGACATTATATTAATGAACATGAGGCATAATGTATATATGTCATCTTAGGAGGAGGTACCGAGTCCATGAGTCCAGAAATTACATTGTTTCATAAACAATGAGATATTTACAGGTATTTTTTTTCAAATTTAACACTGTTAATTTATTGATTTGATGCTTTTAATTTATTTGAAAAATGTTTCAGTAATTCTACACAGTTATTCTTTAAATCGATAGTATCGATACAAAGAAGTTGTACTGCCTAGGAAATGAAAATTGCCAGTGATAAAAACTGATAAATTGATATAATTATGTATTTTTGATATATACAATTATGTTTGAAAAAAATTGAATTAAATTGTTTTGCTCAACTTTAATTCTATAGTTAACGAAATTTTATTAAATTTATTTATTCGCAGATAGATATATTTATTAATGGTAAATTATAAATAATTGTAAAAGTACACATGTTTAGATTAATGTCATATATTAGTAAATAGCGATCAAAATCTGTTAAAACTTGAAGGGCAAGGTGCATACAAACCAGTTCGCGCATGCCTGAAGAGTCTTCTTTAAATTAGGATTGAATTAAAACTCGTCCACATTGAGCGAGCATTGATGTGTGACAAAAAAGTGACAAATTCTGACTAAGTCCTCTGGAATTGATGGTTTTACCGCTAAGCGTTAAATATAACAGTGTATTTCAAGATTGTATCGGTTAAAGCACGCGTCGTATGGTTGGTAGGGTTATAACATAACTGTCAGGTAAAATAATAGTCAAGTTAGATTGGCTACACTGATATGCCATGTGTCAATGAATCATGACATGACAGCTCAGACATTTACATTAAAAGTTGTAAGTACCAAGGCATTATGATCGATGAATAAATAATATATTACCAATATCCTTATTTTATTACACAAATAAATTTAAGGTGTGTGGGTCTTGGTTTTTTACAGGACCGATGATATATTTAATGAATAATGTCAATGTTCATGTTTCAATATATTATAAAGTGAGAAAAATGTAGATGCCTTCACACTAATCACAGTTTGTGGTTATCTACTTTTCTACCTCATACCTCTACTTTCGAAACGTGTCGCTAGATCGCATCACAATCTATCCACAGCAATATGGAGGTGTATGTATGTATTTTGAGGTGACATTCATTGAGACCTAAAAGATCTATTGTGCCCCCTTACTTCTACTCAGTTTCTGAGGAGAGTCTCAGAAACTAGTAGCTATTTTAGTACTATTTCCCGGAGGAATTTTTGGGATGTCTGCAGGCTTCAGCTTAGGTAAATGTTCCTCTTCTATCCAGTAATCTCCCAGGTGCCGTGCTCTAGGATTCTGAAGTGCTGTGCAGTTGGAAAGTATGTGGATGGAGATTTCTTCTTCCATGCCACAAAATCTGCATTCTTCTTCCTCCACTATTTTGAGCTTTTCCAGATGCCCTTTCAGGCGACAATGTCCCGTTAGGATCCCTGTTAAAAACTCTTAGTGCAGTTTTACTTTGAAATATGCATTCATTTGATCTCAACAGGATGTAGTCACCCAGAAGAGTCCTTGATTGTATACTACTCCTATATATATATACTACTCCTACTAGATATTTCCAATGGTCAGATCTTCTCTTTTCCTCGGCTTCACCCATTTCTTCCAATATTACATTGGGGCTGATTCCGCAAGAGGATTCAGACCCCCAGAAAGGTATTTCAGTCCCCCTCTTTGTTAGTTCATCTGCTATTTTATTTCCTTCTATTCCAGTGTGTCCTGGAACCCATATTGTTCTCGCCTAGTTCATTGAGTTTGTCTAGGCATTCCCAGACCATTTTGGAACTGATTACACAAGAGCTCAGTGCTTTAATGGCTGCTTGACTATCCGACATTATGATAATCCTTTGTCTTCTGTATCGTTTATCAATATTGAACTGGGCGCACTTTCTTATGGCGTGGATTTCCGCTAGAAAGATACTTGGGGTTTTTCACAAGCTTTCAGAGTGTTTGGTTCTTGACCCGAACCACAGAGTACACCATCTAACAAGAGGCGAATGAAAGCCGTTTTCGTGATCGCAATTTTGTGTGCACATGCGTGAATTAATTAGTATATATGTCAATGTCAAGTCGACACATGGTCGACACTTCCGTTCGTTCGTTCCCGTCAGTTACTCAGTACTCTGTGGTTTGGTTGTCACTGCCTTAGTTAGATGGTGTACTCTGTGGTATCAAGTAGTATATCTGTCAGTCTCGACGTATTTCCGTTTAAGTCCAACTTCAAAGGAGCCGACAAATCTTTCGTCTCTTGTTAGATGGTGTACTCTGTGACCTGAACACTCCTATCCCAGTTCCTTCTATTGAGCCGTCTGTGTACCATTGAATGGTATTCTTTCCAAGTCTGGTAATGGTATTTAGATCCCATTCCTTCGTGTTACAAAATTCCGCAACGAATTTCTTTGAAAAGTTATACTTTTTCATCATACCGTCTAGTGGCATGTTCCAGGTTGTCTGATTTCTAAGAAGTGAGGAGATGGTTTTTTAATGATTCCCTCTCTACTTAGTATGTATCTTGTTCTTTCTGCATCACTTTCCACCACCATATGGAGGTGTGTAAAACCATCAATTATTCAAGTAAGTTAACAAGCATCACTTTCCCGTAATAATTCCAAGATAATTTCAAAAAAATAAATATCCTGTTAAAACTGCGTTAATCTAAACTTGTACTGAAAAATACATAATATAATTATTGTTATATAATGAGAGTTGTTTTTTTATAATGAGTACTTTTAATTAACGAAGTTTATAAAAGTTTTTTGTAACATCCCAAAATGTGTTGATGCTATATTTATTTCGTTGAAACTAAATAATTTATTGGAACACACGGTATTAAATTGGTAATTATAAGAGTAGAAAGACTACTGTATTTGTATACAGGGTAAACAAATATTATTTGTGTGATTTTTTTTTAAACTTATTGATCTGAATATAAAAGTTTGTTTGTGTTTACGAATGTGTGGTGAATAATTGTAACTATGTATAAATGGTGAAAAAGGCCTAAGAAGTCAACATAATTATTGTCATTTTCATTGGTTATGGTACTTACCCTTACTTGATTGAATTATTCCATTATTATTTATTTAAATTACTATTACTCCAATTTGGACAAACTACGTTCATTGTCGTGCCTCAGTTAGACCGTACGTTTCAAAATAATTAAGTTGATTTTGAAGCCAGTAGCGTGAATGAACTTAATAGATGGCGTTGCATTCGTTTTTTTATTCTCGACTGGTTGAAACAGACCATGAACGGCAGAGATAAGTAGAGGTAACTTATCTCTGATGAACGGCTAGTAGTAAGTAGTCTAAGAACTTTTTGTAGTGTTTATAATTTTCATAATACGCTTTAGTGTACGTAAAGCTGCTCAGAAATAAGATAAAGGCTTTAATAAAAGTGATAGTTGACAAATTATTTCTTCTTGTTTCGGTATTCTGAGCACTAGCGTACAACATTTGCTGTCGCAAAATAGTCAGTGTATATTTATAATCAACTAATAAGAAAGTGAAGTGATCTTATCTGATGGAAGTGAGGGATTTTACTGAAGGTAGTTAATGGAAGTCTAACTTAGTTTCCTGAACGATTTCTTGGATTTCCCTGGTAAATTACTGTTAGAAAGTTAGGGAACTGTATTGTTTGTTAGCTAATTGTAGAGTCCACAGGGAGCTGTGACCTTATTCTGCAATATTTTAGGAAAATAATTATTGAAATGAAAACTTTAAGCGAACTGGTATTTTTGCAAGCAAATGTTAAACATGAAATACTTTATAGAAGCTGAGTATAAAATTTAAAAAATCTGGTGTTTTTCCAAAGTAGTGGTACAGTGAGTATGTACCAGGAAAAATAATAAATGAAAAGAAAAAGAATCTTTCTTCAAAAGTTTATAATTTTATTTGTACAATATTTTGTCAAAATATTGACAAATTAATCAAATGTGAGCTCATCAATTTATCTATGAAAAGATGTTTCGTTTTAAGAAATGACAAAGTAAATAATATTTATTGAAATTGGTAAAACATTAAGCCCTGTAAAAATATAGGAATAGGGGATAATAACGAAATTGTGTAATGTACATCGGTATAACACCATGCTTTATGATCATTTTGGCTTTTTATTTATATATGTTGTTGGTTGAAACAGTCATACAAACACAAGAAAATCATTCAAACGCATAAACTCCTAACGTATAGGCCATCAAACACACTAATATTGAAAAGCTGGCTTTTAGTATAGAATAGGGTGTTCGTGTTCAACTCGACGTTGACCCCATATTTTTTCAGGCAATATGAATAAGTGGCACTTGGGTTATCCAAAAATAAAATCTTTTATATTTTCTCAGCCCATTAACAGAAAAAAACGGAAACCAAAATTCACTGAAATTATGCAACTTATAATGCAGTTAAAGTTGCAGCAACGATTATAGTAAGGAAGAGTGGTTGGTTGAAAGATTATTCTCCATTTTTATTTTTGTACTGTGTTATTGTGTCTAAATTTTTCAAATTATTATGAAACCAGTATTTAGATAGATCTTGTTTTGTACCATATTGTTTTAATATATGAAATATATCAAATAAAAAATTCATTACTGAGCCGAAAACAGATAAAAGTAGGAAAAGTTTGTTTGAAACGGCTGGAAATGCATGAACAAACTATTTTTGTTCTTAAGATCATTTTAATATAAATAAAATATACAAATAACGAGTAAATTAATGATTTCAAATATACAGGGTGTCCCAGGAGCTCGTACCAAAAACTTGGGAGGTGATAGAAAGACTAAAAATAATGATAGTATTTCATATAAAATTTTTCCTTTACGCCCTTCGTTAATGAACTATAGGGCTCTAAAGTTGGGAATGGAAAATGGTTTTTTATTTATAATTATTAAATGGTTGATTGGAAATCAGTAATATTTCAACCGTTAATAAACACCATAATTGCACACTTTTTGACGTGATTTACAAGTCTGCAACATACTTGTGAACTCAGGTACCGACTAATAATTTAAAATAATTGTAGATAGAAAACCATTTTCCATTCCCAACTTTAGAGCCCTATAGTTCGTTAACGAAGGGCGTAAAGGATAAATTTTATATGAAATACTATCATTATTTTTAGTCTTTCTATCACCTCCCAAGTTTTTGGTGCGAACTCCTGGGACACCCTGTATTTTTATCCTTCTTCTTTTCTCCTTCAATTGTGTTGACTACACTCACTAAATGCGCGCTTAAAAACAAGAATCAGAATAAAATGAGTGGTTCAAGAGATATCCACTTTTGAAAAATTGCGAATTTTTGGCGGCAGGATTTTTTTGATGTTCCATCAGATAAGATTGCTGGAATTATTTTTGTTCGACATTTTTAAATATTTATAGGAAAAAACAAAACTTTATGGTTGTGTATAGTGCACTTTTTATTGTAAAAAAAACATCGTTAATATTAGAACCCAATGAAAAATTAAATCACATTTTTATTTATTAAAATGTAACAATACAATATATTGGTTGTGTATCATTTAATCATAATATTTAAATATTCTGTTGTCTCATATATAGAAGTCCGGTAGACGTTATATATATATCTTAGTACATAAGTTTTTAAAAAATAATAACGGCTTACTATAGAAAAATAAGTATTGTAAATAATTGAGTGTATATGATACCTATATCCAAACGGAATGTTTTCTCTTAATTATTGATGTTAAAGTTTGAAGAATGAAGTGTTTTTGAAAACTAGAAAAATATTAAATGGAAATATGCAGCTTTTTACACTCATGTTATATTGGTTGCCTACCAAAGGTGTAACAAATATGGTGCTGTTTGAGAAGATTTCTCATTTTTCGATTGTGTGGGTGCTAAAAAACAAGGAATCTTCTATAGATGAATATATTTATTATGGAAGTAAATATAAATACACACTCTTCAAATTTCAACAATGTTATGTTATTCTCAACCGACTTATATCTAAGAACTATTTCTGTTGAAGCTGGTATTGTTCAAAATATTTAGTTGCTATTTATTATAAGCTTTATGTACATTGCGCCGTATTTAGACCATTTATTGAAATAAGACTGGTTGTTTAATTGGAACAATATCAGTTTCAAAATGAGCAGTTCTATGAAATGTAATCATTAACAATATTATAGTTTGTTGTATGTATTTTAAGAACGTTTCAAAAATATATGGAACCAACTGTAGTTGTTATCTTACAGTAAATATATAGGTGTTACAAATAATATTATTGTTTTCTTTATAGTCTAGTTTGCTGAAGCCCAGATTTTATATTTATCCACTCCTCTCTTAGTTTTTGGACCATATGGTTGTAAGAAATTGATAAATAATTTAAAAAAAAACGTTTGTCAGCAATGGTTGATATTTATTAGATGCTAAGTATTCATAATGTGTTTAACATAATGTTAAATAATGCGCAATAAGTAGAGTTTAATTGTTTCCAAAATCAATTGCAGAAACAAGGTAGGTATATAATATTTTTTATGAACTACGCCCCTGTTAAGTGAAGCAATTTTGAACATTTTAAAAATATTTCTACAAGATCGGTTCTTATAGCTTGAGATTTAATGCAATTAAATGTTATTTCTGGAAAATATACTTAGTAGAGTAGTTTAATATTATATTTTTAAATCAGAAATGTTGTCTAATTTCGAGTAAGAGGATGACACATCTGTGTTAATTATTCCAAAAAAGTTCAACGCACAAATATTATCCTCCTACATATTCCAATTAATCCGATTTTTTTGGGTTTGACTTTTTTTGTTACCGAATAAAAGAGAAGTATCATTTATCGGAAATTTATAAAAAAATATATAAGTATAGGGAATGCGATCAATAAGAAATACAATAGTGAAAAACAAAATATAAATGGACACTGTTAAATAAAGACCAGGATGCGGACTGGAAATTTCGGACTAATGTTAAAACTAGAAAAAAGTGAGGCGCCAGGAGCCGTGAAATAATAATTTATTCCTCTATTTATCACACCGTATTGACATAGACGTTACGTCCAATGAGTTTTACATTTTTTCATAACAAATTTTCCAAAAATATGCCGATTATTAATTATTTTAATTTTAGATTAATCATATAGGAAGTACCTAAAATCAAAACAAGATAATCTCTGTCGATATCAGCCAAAGGAAATAAAAACAAAGATAAGAAAAATCTCGTATTTTATAAAAATAAATAAGTATAAGTATTCGACAGGAAATATACAATAATTTCGTTGAATAATAATAATAGGTTCAATCAACATACATAAAAGAATCAGTGTTATCACGAAATTAACTAGGTATACTTTCAATTTGTGTACCTATTTTATGCATATTGATAATCTTTTGGTAATGAAAAAAAATGCCCTTTTACCATTAATAGTATATTAATTTAATATTGCTATTGCCCAATTACCTAATTCACAATTAATAAATGTAAAGCTGTTGAATTTTCTCACGAGCTCTACGTCACAAATGTGCTATAACAACAAGATTACGTCACACATTATTTACTTTGCTTTTTATTGTTTATTTGATAGATATATCTTTAAGTATTATATCTGCCTAAATAACTGGTCGTTTTGTATTTATTTTTATCTGCGATATTCGAAATCTTTGCAAACAAAGTTGTGGTTTTCTTATCAGTTCGATTACGCACAGGGCACAGGTGAAGCAGCATTAATGGGATATTGATTCACAATCAGAAATACTTACCTATCACAAAAGATCTGACCATGACTGTGGTTTTATTTCATATTTCTAGAATAAAAATATTATCAAAAATATTTAACTACACCAATGACTGGATGAAACCCATTTCAACTCGATCTCAACACGACCTTGAAAAGAAGAAAAATTGCCTTGAAATTCCCTTCCATTACGTATTTTCGACGTTTTCATTTATGTTTTAGAGGAGTGAGTTGTCTTGTCCGACAGTACATTCTCATTTTTGTAAAAACCGGTGTGTAATTGATCGAAATAATGCCAAACGAGTTTATTTTCAATAATAGTGTTTAGTTTCATCTGTTTTTAGTGCGTCAGCTGTTTATTGAGTGTATGATTTGTTAGGTTAGGTAAGTTGTCATCGATTTTATCCTGATATCATCCTGTGTTTATCTGAAATTAATTTGGACCCCACAGTTTGGATGTCATATTTCCGTGTGTATAAACAATGAAAGAGCTTGATAACTACTAAATATCCATTGTAATATAGTTTTTTTTATTGCTCTTAGAGGCCTTGCCTAAAATTTAACGATTTACCATCCCCGGTTGGTCCTAACTGTGTGTCAACATGCGATTATTATGCTGACAATATATTCCAATTCCACTTGATTAAATTAAAAACAATCTAGGTACAATTGTTAATAAATAGTAGTAAATATTTTGCATAAGCTATAAACATAGTATGCTGAAATTCAATGGGAACTGGAATAAAATCTAAGTCTGCAGTGGCCTGTGGCCTTTTGCCAAAATCCAAAACAATCCTGCTTTGTTTTTTATTTATTTATATATATTTTATTATTACCCGTACATAATAATGTACATGTGTTTGTATATTATAACATGAAATAGAACAGTTTCTTGCTCACCAAAATGCTCATTATAATATAATTTATGTTAATGTACACAAGGTTTCTATTTTTATCACAGTTAATTAGGTACCTACTGATTTATTTTTGTAAACTCGAGTATTTTACTTCAGGTTTATAATAATGACTTGCTCTCCTAGTTTGTGAACTTTTACACAGGTAACAGTTTCCTATACTTATTGTTTAAAAGTCTGATAAATGACCTCATGTTGATATTAATCACATATTTTTTATAGTCTAGGCAATTATTGGATATTTTAATAATTAGTATGTGGAAAATTCTTTTAAAACTACTCATATGTTTAATTCCATGAATTATAAGAATAAAGAAAACAATTCAAAGAAGATGAATTAAGTCAGAGATAGGTAATATATTTTTCATATTGTATAAAGGTATATTTTATTTTTATAACATTAACTAACACCATTAATAAGAAACTTATTAAGTTTTGTATTGTCCTAATTTATTTTGAATGGTAAATAAATCTCGCTTTTATTAATCATTAAATATGATTTTAATGATGCAATTTTGTTTCAGTTCTCCCTTCATTTCCTTCCCTGGTTTATATTTCACTGAAACATGCAAAATCCACCCTACCCAATTGTGCCTTATGACCAGTACTTCAATGCTTACCCAGTTATTCACTATCAGCAACCACCTAGTGCTGCTAATGGTTATGGTTGGCATGGTAATGGTTATGGATGGCAGTTAGATCCAAGTGCATGGCAATCTGCTCCTGTAAATTGCTCAGAAGTAAATGCCACTGCAGTAGATGAACCTCCAATTCAGGCTGAAAAAATTACCAAGCAAAATGCATGGGTAAGTTGTTATAATAATTAATAGTTTTGTGGTATTTACAAGATGTTGAAAATGCGTTTTTTGAAATAACAATAATAGAATAACTATATTATTTTTTTATTTATATATAGTTTTCTGCAAGAAGTTATGACCCGGTAAGTTTTTTTGAAAAAGTGCTTATTGTGAAACACTTACAAAAAAAGATGCTTTTTGCAATTCTTACGGCTTCATAAATTGCTTATACAGGGTGTACCAACCTTACGACAAACTTCGGTATATGGGTTATTTTAAGTGATATCAAAGAATGTTATTAACAACAATAGTAGATGTGTTGAAGGTCCATATTTTGAAATTATATCGAACTATACAGAGTGCTGCATAACTCCGTTACAAACCAAACATGTGATTTTTCATTTCAAAATCCAAACATATGATATCTCTTAAAATAACCCATATACCGAAGTTTGGCGTAAGATTGGTACACCCTGTATGTAATATTTGTTGGTATCTAATAGTGACAAGTAATATAAAATGACTGATTTACCAAATATCGAGTTATTCATAAAATAACCTATATATGTTTTTGTCCATAATATCTATTGTTGTATGTTTTAACTCTTTAATTTTATTGTTTATGAATATAAATAATTATCTGTAACGTTCAGAATTACGATTACGAATCAGGATTAGTATTAATTTGAAAATTTCCCGGATAATTTACTAGAAAAGGAAGTTGAACATACAAAGAAAAAAGCATAATCCTCGATGTGCCCCTGACATCAATACTACGTACATTAAAATGGATTACACGAAAGTAAAATTATTACCATAAAAAAAGAAACACTTGGCATTGATACAGTATCAGTGTAGGTATTTTAAATAACTTTCTTTATAATCGGAAGTATACAGGAAGAAAATTATGTGGTTTGCAGCAGATAAGTCAGTGGTGTATAAATTAAAGTTTACACTATAGTCTATTTTTATGTAGGATAGGCTTTTTTAAATAATTCATTTACTGGTTTAAATCCATCATCAGGAAAGGGGCAGAGACTGATAATAGGGCATGTCCACGACAGTTGACAGTTGACAATACCCCTGTGGTAAAACAATAAACACGATCAATAGTTATCAAACAACAAACAACTATTAACCTATATTATATATTATTAAATATGCAAGCTCAACAGTTAAAATAACTTGAAAAACATATTTAAGCAAAATCAACTAAACTCAAACACGATCTATCATTATAAATCAGCATAAGTACCACGTGTTCTGAACGCTTTGTTTATTGTTTTATCGCCAGGCTGTTGTCAAAATAGTTTGTGACGTCACGTGGACATGCCCTATAGCACACATCTGCAGTTCAAACAAACGATTTTGGTAAAGGTTAGATTAGGTTAGGTTTGAACAAATGATAGATCTATGCAACATAAATATTAGTATATTTGACAGTTGTGCTGCAGCCAAATATATAAAAATCAAGTAATTCACCCTTCCCCTTCTTGAAAAATATCCAATTCTTTGTCACCTTCATCAAGTTTTTCAAGAAGTGGAAGGGAAAAAATCATAGCATTTCTTGAGAAATATTAAATTATATTTTTCTGCAAAATCTGGATTTGGACAGTTGATATCATAAATGTCTGTGTGCAATTGACTTTTTTCTGGAAATTAGTCATAGGGTCGCGAACTTTAACTATATAGTTTAACTATATAATATAGGTAGGTCATTACAATTATTGCTTGGTTGGATAATTATAGAAATTAAAAGTGAAATTATTATTATTCATCATACTTCATACATACTTATCATGAATACCTTTCAGGATGATTACATTTTCCTACTATTATAACAGGTGATTTGGATTAGTTGGTACAACATCGGACTTCTGACGAAGAGTACGCGGGTTCGATCCTCGACCGCGCCCTAAATATTTTTAATCAAGAAAATGACAAAAATTTCGTTTTTCAAATAGATCGCTTCAAATTTAGATATTACATAGGTAAATCTAATTAAAAATTATATATTTGACAGCTTGCCAGTTGTCAATCTTAATAAAAATTCATTTGACAGCTTTTTTATCCGTACATGTACGGATAAGTTTTTTTTCCGTACGCGTATGAATAAAAGCCACTTTCCATAGAAGTAGACAATGCGATATATGTCACTTTCCTATGTGATCGTAGGAAAATATAAACTATACTGAATACTATACGTTTACGGAGCTTGTGGAGCTTTAAAGCGTCTGACAAAAGTTTTGGTCCATGGAAAGTGTCTGACACTTATGATACTATTCTAGAATATTAGGTTCATGTCGACTTCACGACCCTCGGAATTTTATGATAATTTTAGATTTGTTTGAAAGCTTACCTTAAATAAAGCAGTTTAGAACAAACATTTCGCTGGATCATCCAGTAATTACTTCAAAAATCACGATTTTAGTTCAAAAAATTGTACTTTTTGAACACTAATTCTTGCTATTTCACGATAAATATTTTCACTTTGAACAGTAAAGGTTATTATCTTGAACTAAATGTCAGTCTGTTTCACACAAAAAACCGGAAGAAAATACTTAAATTTTGCCATATTTTAGAAATATTCGTAAGCATAAATATTTTTGTTTGACATTTGAGCTTATAAAATTGCACACTAAATTCTTATGTCTAGATATCCTAGGTTCACAAATTAGAATCAGGTGACACTTCCTAACGGCGTTGTCAAATGGTCTTAATTTTCTTTCATCTGAATACATTGTAATAGATTACATGAATATATCACAATATAAAATTATTTGCATTTATAATCATGAATATTTATATAATAGTTGGGTTAACAATTTTTTTTATTATTCTTTTGCTCCGTATTTAATGATATTTTAGTTACACTTTGATCTGTGTCAGTTGGTCGGGAAGCGGTATGTGTTGAATTATGAGATTTTTTTTGCTCTAGTAGAAATCCCATGAAGTCGAGCAATTTGAGGTGAAGAGATGTATTCCCTTCCCCTTCTCGAAAAAGTGTCTAATAATTATTTGTATTCCACATGAATGCGCGCCGGGTCGACGTTTAGCAATTCGCGCGCGCGAATTTCGAAACGTCGACCCGGCGCGCTCGTTTCGCTCGGGGTATCATTCAATCAATCCAGATCTTTGAATTATAAAATTCATTTATAAGCATATATATATATATACTGACTTCCCTTCCCCTTTTTGGAAAACATCATATGAAATAAAAATCATTTTATATTCATGTCTATATATATACATACATGTTTATTCCCTTCCCCTTCTCCAAAAAGTGGCTAATAATTTGTATTCCACATGAATGAGGTTTTTCGATCCTTTTATGAAAACTATATTTTCCCATTTATTCAAGTAAACATTTGTCGAATGTGAAATAATAGCAATATAAATATAAAATATGGCTAAAATTGAATAGAACAATCCACTGGAGCTGTGTTCTTACGATTATTTTGAAACCCCTTCTTTTTTATTATCAGTTCGTGATATGACGAATATTTATATACCTACTTATCGGGACATTTGACGTTAATTTTCAACTAAAAGTCACAAAAGTATACATAATTATTTTTTGCGCGATCGATCTTTTTTGTTTATTTACAGCATCGGTTTTTTAGGTCAGTAAGTTGTGTTTACTGGTTTCTAAGTCTAACACGTCGGTAAGTTATTTACTTAAGTAGTAAGTAAACTACGTCTTAGCCCTACATACATTTAAGTGGTCCTAAATAATATATTACTTCATTCATTACACAAAAGAAACAAAAAAAATAAGAAGATTGATATTTTTTAATGAACAGAATCGAACAGAACAATATAAAAAGTAATAAATAGCATGAAAACAATTTCACCAAAATGCCAATTTTATTTTAAACTGATCGAGAAGTATAAATGTCCCTTTTGACATTTCGAAGAAATTTAAATTATTTTATTCGAAATTCGAATATTTCAATAAGATCGCTAACCGGTCTCCAGCAAAATTGGAGGCTGAGCATAGCGAAGCGAACATTGCTGTCGACCGGTAAACAACCTTTACCGTTCTTGATACTTAATATACCTTATTTTTACTCTAACGTCATAAAATATACGTACCAAGTTAGTAGGTACCTGTGGAACATACAATATTATGTCTAAAAAGTACATTTTCATTACATACATTTTAGATCATAAAGATAGTAAGTATATCGGTGTTATATGAGAAAAGATAAATCTAAAACCTTGGTGTTATTTCCAAGCCGTTAACGAGCTTCAAAAATGAAAGCTGGCAACATTGCCCATTCACAGCTGTTTCTTAAATTTGTGACCATCCGATATCAAGACAAAATTGTCAAATATTTAAAAAAATGGCGGATTTTTGGTACTTTCAATTGCGATTTTCTCTTTCAAAAGTGAATAATTCAAGAATTTGTTTTTATTAAAACGTTCTATAGCAATAGGGCTTTCTATTAAAAAAAATCTTTGCAAACTTCCGAGGGTCGCGAACCTTACCGGACCCGAATATTATTCTACAAAACATATATAAAAATCAGACATTTAAATTTAAGTAAAGTAACTCTTATTTTTAGTTAACTTTCTCACCTGATACCTGCCCTTAGGCTAGCATACACACAGGTATTCAAAGCACACGAGATGCTACTAAGAACCTAGCATTTCATCTATTTGAAAATAAGTTATGTCTTATCGCTCTTGGATCTTGGACTATGTATTTGGACAGTTGATATTATAAATGTCTGTGTGCAATTGATTTTTTTTTTGTAAATTAGTCAATAATCGAGTTTATTGGACATAGAGACTAATTGGATTACTATAATAAATAGTTATCCACAATTAATAATTATTGTGTTAAATGCTCCCAATAACATGACTGATTGATATGTGTATTTGACATTTGCCAAAATAATTAACTTTAAAGTCAAAATTTTAAAGTAGAAAATGTCCCATGACTTGCTTCTTACCTAATGCGTGTGCGGCAATTTGCACCAACTATTGCATCCCGTGCCAATGCTGTTATGTAAGATGCTGTACACCCTGTCGCCCCCCTTGTCGACCACCATTAGAGAAACTGGTATGTTACACTGGACTCCCCGAAATTGACAAGAAAAAGAAAGAGAATGGCACCAAAAAAAGAAAATTAACCAATGATAAAACCACTTCAAAAAGTTCTATAGATGTGAGTAATAAAGGTGTGGGTGAAGGTGGTGATGCGGGAGGCGAAGGTAAAGATTGTAAGTGTTGTAGGCGATGTCCATGTCAAGCAGGTCGCCCATCTGATCCGAATCGACCTAAAGGTCCTTGTGCTTGCTGCAAAAGTTGTCCCTGTCATAAACAGATGCAACAGGGTGCTGCCGCCAAGAAAAATTCTTGTCCCCCAAAACCTCCCAAGAAATCCCCTACTAAAACTTGTAAATGTGTCAATGCTCAACACGATACCCCAAATGTTCTAGTTATGTGTAAAGACTGTGGACATCGCAAGAAAGTACCGGTTTCAGAGCTAGAAGAATCACCGTTGAAAGATGGCTGCTCGTGTAGTCGTAAGCAAACTTTGAACCCCATCTGTGGCTTGTGTGGGAAAAAAAAGAATGAGCCTCCATCTTTGACAACTAAGGAAACCGTTTGTAATTCGTGCGGAAAGAAAAGGAAACTGTCATGCGTTGTCTCCACTGAGTCAATTCCAAAGAAGATCCGTCTGTGTCGTCATTGTAGAGATAAATCTTGAAATTAGTATTGAAGATCATGCTGGTTTTAATGAATGTACTAATCATTACTTTTTTTCAAACAATATATCGGAGTTTCATTACTATTTTATTTTTAATTTTTAAAATTAAATAACAGTATAATCGTGAATCCTCCTAAAAACTACTATACAGAGTTCGGCAAAAGTCCGGGACCGGACAAATATCGAAGAAAATATAAATTTTGTGAAAAATCGATAATTTGAAAATATTTTGAAATATACAGGGTGTTCCAATAAAGTGTGGCGTATCAAAGTTATATATTTTTTATGCAACACCCTATATTTTATTGCATTTTCTGATTGCCCCTAAAAAATATAATACTTTTTCATAATGGTTCCCTATACCTAAATACAGAAGGATCCGAGTTATGCTGACTTTCTTAAAAATGGGAACATTTCGAAAAAAAATTAATAACTCATTGATATAACATGTTTTAGCAAATTTTCTCTTACATCTGAATAGTTGAACATTCGTTGAATGTATTCCACGATTGAGTACTAAATATCTCTATACAGGGTGATCTTAATTTTTAGTTTCATTATTAGATCATTCAATGTGCAGTATCAGGCTTATTTTAAATGGAACACTCCGTATTTTAATAATTCATCACATTCAAAAAACGTCCCCTTTCGAATGGTATAAGGGTGTCCTATACCCAGGTATTATACTTTTCGTGCAATTTACAATTTTCTTAAATTTAATGCTATATCGATTTTAAAACATCTGCAATTCTCTCTAAATTTCAAAATAATGATTTTGGCATAGTTGTTGAGAGAAACTAAATAGATCACGTTTTAAGCCTCCAGAAAATATAGGGTTTTGCTATCCTATACCGAGTGGTAAAAAGATATAGCCATTCTCACAGAAAAATCACTATCTTGAAAATTGGTTTAATTATTGTTATTTAGAACAGTAAACTACAACATGAATAAAAACGGAATTAACAACTAAAAGTAATACACTTTTTGTTTTTGGTTATTTCTTAAAATGTCTAAGTGGATAGTGATTTTTCTGTGAGACTGGCTATATCTTTCTAACCACTCGGTATAGGATAGCAGAACCCTATATTTTCTGAAGGCTTAAAACGTGATCTATTTAGTTTCTTATAACAACTATGCCAAGATCATTAGTTTGAAATTTAGAGAATTGCAAATGTTTTAAAATCCATTTAGCATACAATTTAAGAAAATTGTAAATTGCACGAAAAGTATTTAGGTATTGGATACCCTTATTTCATTCGAAAGAGGACATTTCTTTGAATATGATGAATTATTAAAATACAGGGTGGTCTATTTAAAATAAGTCTGATAATGCACATTGAATGATCTAATAATGAAACACCCTGTAAAGAGATATTTAGTACTCAATTGTGGAATACATTCAACGAATGTCCAACTATTCAGATATAAGAGAAAATTTGCTAGCATTTGTTATATCAATGAGTTATTAATTTTTTTCGAAATGTTCACATTTTTTAAAAAGTCATCATAACTCGGAACCCTCTGTATTTAGGTATAGGGAACCATTATGAAGGAGTATTATATTTTTTAGGGGCAATCAGAAAATGCAATAAAATATAGGGTGTTGCATAAAAAAATATATAACTTTGATACGCCACACTTTATTGGAACACCCTGTATATTTCAAAATATTTTCAAGTTGGAGTAAAATTTGTGGTAGAAAAAGATTTTCCAAAAAATTTATATTTTCTTAGATTTATGTCCGGTCCCGGAATTTTGCTGAGCTCTGTATATGAAGTAATTTTACAAAAGGTGACAAATGCCAGTGTCAAAAAAGCAGTATCAAGTTCAATTTGACTCGGTGTGTTTATATCGTGAATTTGACCAATCAGTAATCAGCAATAATGCCAACTTAAGTTCAAATCGTTTAAAAACAAGGTTTTCGGTTATTGGTATCGCCCATCTCTACCCGTTTTTTTGGAACTTAAATTGACAGTTAATGACGTCTATATTGTCAACTTCATTCACACGTTGAACTTTTGCATCGTAATTTTATTATATCTCATAAAGAAGAATTAATATGTAGGTGATATTATGTGGGAGTCGTTCTATGATAGAACTTCCCGATCCTGTTCTGGCTTTAATACAAAATTATCGAATCACAATAAGAAGAAACATGATCTGTTATCTGTAGAATATACGAATTATATCCATAAAGATGTATTATGTTATTTGGACCCATGTTCTATAAAAAATCAAAAACCTAACACGAATCAGAAGAGAATGCCGAATACAAATCGTAACCGAACCGGTAAAAGCTCTGTACCCAACCGAACATATTTCAAAGTTAACGCCGAAGCTTCAAATAAAGTAAATACCGAAGCTTCTAATAATGGTAATGCCGAAACTTCTAATTTGTATAAAAAAATAACTCGGGCTCCTTGTAAGAACTGTGAAGCAGCTAACGACTTGAATAATTTATCTGAGAAACTGTGCGAACTGCTACCCGTTGTTCCGCCACTGTCGAAACCGTTTTATCCGAATTTATTAACCGGTGATGAAGCTGATTTAGGAGAGGAATTACCTGTGGAACTGCCGAAATTGGTAAAAGAGGAGTCTAAATGTTTAACATATTGCAAACCCATTTTAAAACAAGTAAAAAAACCTAGTGTCATTGGCGTAGATCGTTCGAAAAATGCAGAATGTACATTAAAACTTAGAAGAAAGTCTTGTACTGATAAGATTTGTTCATTTAAAATCTCGCCATTCAATAAAGAAGATGATGAAAGTAGAATATACGTGGTAATGTATTTTATTTTTAAAAATATATGGACAGATTCAAATCTTTTGAGAATTCAGGGATAGTAGCTTGGGCAACATATTTGATGCTTGAAAGTAGTTAGTTCCATTTAAGCAAAAATTATGTAATACATCTGACGTTATAGATAAAAAAAATTTCATATTCCTCGGTGGTCGAGTAGTGAGCAAACCAGACTCTCACGCGGTAGACCCGGGTTCGATTCCCCGTTAAGAAGTTAAATAATTATTCTGCTTGATATTTAACGACAAGTATCATTTTATCCAATTTTACGAGAGGTATCTACATGCAAACGTTGTAAGGGTCATTTGAAAACATCCTGTATAATTTCGATTAGCATCTAAAATATTCTGGAGTGGTCAATCTTCTTCTACTTTTGTCCCAGATTAAGCTAATCGATATAAAATAGGACCTGTTACAATGGAAAGGAAAAAAATCGGTAGAAATCCCTTGATATTTAGAAAAGGTTAACAAAACTATAAAGGGTACAAGAAAATATTAATTAGTGTAATGCGAATTTCATTATCAACATTAGATTAAATACCGCAAGTGCGTTTCCTGTCCGTAGGGTTAGGCAAGTCGGTATCACATCGAGATATAGTTATATATATTTTTCAGTTTGCGCGTAACATTCGATAGATATGAACGCGTGAAATTTTACTCCCAACAAGAATATCATGGAGAGAGTTACCGTTACCGTTGCCAAAACTGTAAAATCCAATTACCGCGTCGCTCCCACTGACAGTGATAATTTGTCTACGCGTCCGGGTTTCGCTGAAGATGGTGAGCAAATCGGTGCAAAACGTAGCGTACAAGCGCTTCACAGCGCCGCGAACGTCGCGAACACGGTCGGGAAAACGT
>CAJUYG010000483.1:101434-121913 GCA_910591675.1 Galerucella calmariensis
AATTCCAAAAAATTTCTATGTTTCATCAAAACACTACAGAAAAAAAATGAACTCATGGGAATATATTGTTGAAAATGATTCCTTCAAAAGCGAGTGCCACAAAACTGTGTCGAAACGTCGTTATTATCATAGAATTATTAAAACGGTGAGATTAATACAGAAAACTATCATTTGATTTTATTTATTATGCTAAAAATTTAAATCCAATGTAAACTACCCTGCTACCCTTTGTTTTTCGTTGATATTTATTCAGTCGGTATAGTCTGTTCATATCAATAGTGAAGTGACCAAAACTGATTATTTATTATACTTCTCCAGTTTGTAATGAATCGGTCTGTATAAGTTGGTTGAAAGTCTCTCAAGATATTTAAGGTCAAATGGTTTTCTTTTTGTGAATAACAATTTTTGGAACTTTAGTTCTTTACGTCAGGTTATGTTTGAGCGACCGGGGGTCGCGACGCAAAAGAACTGACCGTTACGGTACGTTATGTTACATTGCTTCGTTATGCGCCTTGCTTGCGTGCGTGTGCTCTCTTCTGAGTCTCTCTCTCGTTTACGAAGCAACGATTCATATGCTTCGGCCGGGAATCGACCCGGGCCGCCCGCGTGGAAGGCGAGCATTCTACCATTGAACCACCGAAGCTATATTAAAATTCTATGCAAAGCTGGTATTCGCAGTGCTACTTGAATTTGTTCGGATAAATTTTCACTATTATTTCCATAATTTTTTTTGTGCGATTGATCTTTTTTGTTGTGTGTTGTGTTTACTGGTTTCTAAGTTCACTAAGATCACTTACCGTTCAGACGTCGAAAAGTAATAAATAGCATAAAAACAATTTCACCAAAATGCAAAATATATTTTAAGCTGATCGAGAAGTATAAATGTCACTTTTGACATCTCGTTCATTTCGAAGAAATTTAAATTATTTTATTCGGAATTTATTTCAATACGATCGCGCAAAAAATGGTATAAGCATCTCGAACGTTAAGGGTAATTACAACGTTTGCGTGTAGATTCCTCTCGTAAAATTTGACAAAATGATTTGAGGATTAAGGGTTTAACACATTTACTTTTCGAAATACAGGGTGTTGAAATTTTGAAGACTTGAATGTTTTAATTCGATAACTTTAAAATGGATGGATAAATTGATTTGACATTTGGCAGATTGTTTTTAAATGTAAAAGGGCATGTTTTGATAGAAATAGTAGTTTGTGCAAGTAGTGTGGATATGATGGCCATATCGCATGAGGACAAAGTTTAATCGTTCAAGTTCGATATGGAAAATCCACACGAGTCGAACAGCATATTTTTTCTACGACCCTTGTTAATTGAAGCTGGGAAAAAGATTACACCAACCAACAAGCAGCGAACATTTGGTTATATAACCATATCAAACTTCTACTATTGATACGTTTACAATTAATTCTGGCATAGATGTATATAGATAAGCTAGTTTATTCTATTATTGTAAATTTTTTTTAAATACGTCTAATGTGTATTTTTCTTTTAGTTTGGCGAAAGAGGATCTGGAACGAGAACAAGAAGCGGAGGGGTACAGGATTTTTATCAAATTCGCGATGAATGTCTCGCAAACGGTACACTTTTTGAAGATTCCGAATTCCCTGCAACGGAATCCTCGATGTACTTCAGTGAAAGACCTGATAGAACTTACGAATGGAAAAGACCACACGTAAGTAATCACCAGATGTGCTAAAAAATAGTGGAATTATCCAACTCTTGCTTTTCCAGGAAATTTGCAGTGAGCCTAAATTTTTCGTGGAAGGTTTTTCCCGTTTTGATGTTCAACAAGGAATACTTGGCGATTGCTGGCTTTTGGCAGCTACAGCCAATTTAACCCTAAATAGTCGTTTATTTTTCCAAATCGTGCCTGACGATCAAGAGTTTGATGATAAATATGCTGGCATATTCCATTTTCGGTGAGTTTATTTTAAACAATATTGTTTTTCCCCGATTGGCAGCAAATATTAATTTTGCTGACTCATATCAATCAGCAAAGTATTACTTTTCCTGCCTAGGCAGCAGAGTGATTATACTCAATTGGAATAAAACATTTGACGTAAACATTTATTAGCAATTATTACATAACACTTTTAACAAGAATTTAAAAACATATGTTTAGTTGTTATTAACATTGATGGTAAAATTACTACAATTTTGAACGAGTAGGCCACCTTTTCTTTCCTCAGATAATTTGCAAATACAATATCCTCCTATATCATTATGAATATCGGAGAAAAAATTATATGTTCAACTCGGCAGCAAAGTAGATTGACTGCCTTAGCAGCCTCGGCAGTCAATCTACTACTTTGCTGCCTAGTAAAACAAATAACTATTCACTTGAATGATGAATTCAGCTGTATCTTTAAATATACATCAATGTGGTTATGCTTTAAATAAAACATGGCTTGCAATTTGTATTTTTAAATTAAATGGTGGTGAGTATTTTGGTTCAACTTCAAGGGAGCTGAACTGTCTTATCCAAATTTTTTAATCAATGAGATTGAGTAGTCCTATAAATAATGAACATATTTTGTTTACAATTTTAGCTAAAACAGTTTTCATTTGTATCGAGCTCAAATGCACTGTTATATAATTTTTTTTATAAGTTCGACCCTGTACATTATTTTTGCTTCCAAATTTACAGTCATGTTAGGTTATTAGCCCTGCAAAAAGAAAATGAATCGCCCAAAAAACAAAAAAAATATTTCCAATTAAAAAATGTACTCCTTTATTTCGGCCCACAGCGTATATGCTTGGGTTGAAAATAATGTGCGATCAAAAGAACATTTGAGTTGTCATTTGTTTACATGAACACCTAGTTCATAAAGATCAATAAAGAAGGATTTATTCATTTCGAGTAACATTTTCTTTGTAATACTTTATTTTGAACTGAAAATGGAAGTCATATTTTATTTAGAAGGAGCTTTATATCCAATTGAACTATAACAATTTGCTTATATGTAATATTTGTTTCAGATTTTGGCAATATGGTAAATGGATAGACATTGTAATCGATGACAGGTTACCAACTTATAGAGGTGAATTAATATATCTACATTCTACTGAAGAAAATGAATTTTGGAGTGCCTTACTAGAAAAAGCTTATGCAAAGTAAGTACTGTTGGTTAAAAAAAGCAAATAGACCATGTGGACTTCAAAATTTCTTTCAGTACTTCCTTAGCAAATGGACATTTGATCAAATAATTGAACCCGGCTCGAGAAAATTTTGCAAATAAATGTTTCCTTTTTAAAAATTGTATGGTACTCCCACGGTAAATGGAAATTTTCACAGAAAATTGTTCCCCTCTTCAATAATTTTATCATACGCCCTTGAAAAAGAGCACACAGTATACTTTGGCAAGTTTATCTGAAGCCGTGAAAGGAATGCAGTCGAAAACATTCGATATTTCCACGTTTAACTATGAAAAGCCTAAAGTGCTAAGTATGTAGTAATAATAATTAGAAAAGGGTCTTTTTATTATTAACAATATGATTAAAAGTTAATTCTTTAATGTGATTGTTCCCTTGTATTTTTTCTATTACCATTATTTTCCCAATTTATGAATATTAAAAGATGAAAACTTTTCCAATTTTGTTATGGGCTTCTTCAAACTCTGGCAGCGTTGTACGAAAACCATAATTACTACACCCTCCGAATTAAATAATTGTTGATTTTGATCGAAATCTGACTTCTTATTGGCAAGCGCGTGCGTGTGTTCTTCCCTCTCACTTCGTCAATTGACTGATATTGATTTATCCAGTGGCGTTTGGTATTGTCAGGACCTTTGTATTTTCAATTTTATTTTGTAAAATAGGTACCGTACGACATTTGTACGTTTATGATAGATTTGCGCCATGTTTCCTCGCCTCCTATCGATGACCCGTAGCTTCAGATAAATTTGCCAAACTATACATATAGCTCATGGAAAGTGTGACAATGATATATGCAACTATATAAACGGTTTAATGTTAATAGTGTTGCATAAAATAGTATCAATTTCTCTTCACCCGTTTCTAGGGCAACAATGTTCCCATTTTACAAAGATTATTAAGCCGCACCAAACAATGATCTATTTGTTTTCAGATTGAACGGTTCCTATGAAGCACTCAAAGGAGGATCAACTTGTGAAGCTATGGAAGATTTCACTGGAGGTGTATCAGAAATGTATGAAATGGAATCTGCTCCGCCAAATCTCTTCCAAATTATACTCAAGGCCTACGAACGGTCTTCACTTATGGGTTGTTCTATTGAAGTAAGTTTATTGTACATTCCAACTATCTAAAATTTATGTTCCCAATTTATTATCAGTGATTTTTTACTTTTTGTTTTTGTTATAGCCAGACCCTAATGTACTTGAAGCCCATACCGAGACAGGACTTATTAGAGGTCATGCATACAGTATAACAAGAGTTAAATATGTAGAAATTCATACGCCAAATGTTTCTGGTAAAATACCTCTACTTCGATTACGTAATCCTTGGGGTAATGAAGATGAATGGAACGGGCCATGGAGTGATGAGTAAGTAAAGATCACGTTTATATACTTCTGACCAGTGGCGGCTCGTGAACTTTTTAAGAGAGGAGGCTGGACATAAAAATATACTCTACTTAGCCAGTTATCTTCTGTAAGTTCCTTGAGGCATTACTTATTCTTTTTTCCCTTATTTTTTGGGAATCAAACCACAATCATGTTTTTATTTTATTTTTTATTTCGAGATTAACTAGTAATGAAATAATTTTTGGTCCATATCTGACAACGAAAAAAATATGACAACTAGACAATCAATAATATTTTAAAGTTTAAGACTACAAAACTTTGTTGTCAAATTTTATTAAGGTACATTCATATATCAGAAATCTTGTGAATACGACAAATTCTATTTAGGTGAAACATCTAGACCATTGAAAGTCCGAATAAGTGAACATAAAAAATATATCAAAGATAGGGAGTTCTTTAAGTCAGGTATTTGTAAACATGCTTGGGAAGAGGGGCATAAAATTCAATGGGATTCGACAAAAATAATATTGAAAGATCCCAATAATAAAAGACGAAAAATCAAAAAAGTGCTTTAATACAACTAAATGCAGATAAATGTGTAGCTAGTATTTCAGCCGAATGTAGTCAAATTTGGTTACCAATGTTAGAAAAAGAAATTTCCAATAATCAATTACCTGCGTTATCAGGATAGCATCATAAGTTTTTATCCAGGTTTTCTTATGATTTATCATTGGAATAGTTGTTAATCGATACACACTTCAATACACAAAATCACTAAACTAAGTTATACATATTTTGAAAACAAAAATAATCACATAAAAAAGTAACAACAAACGCGTTTTATTAACAACATTTCCGACATAAGCGAAAAAAACAGCGCTATCCCAATAAAAACCGTTCCTAGAACGTGCACTTCACTGGATTCCATTTCTAGTAGACTATCATATCGTTAGAATGTCATAAAATAAAATATTTTATTTCACATTTTACGAGAGATGTGATCTACTATCAATGGACCTTAATAAAATTTGACAACAAAGTTTTGTAGTCTTAAACTTAAAAATATTATTGATTGTCTAGTTGTCATATTTTTTCGTTGTGTCAGATAGGGACCAAAAATTATTTTATTACTAGTTAATCTTGACAACAGTAGCTGGAACGCTACCGAAACGTCGAAATAAAAAACATTATTGTGGTTTGATTCCCAAAAAATAAGAGAAAAAATAATAATTAATGCCACAAGGAAATTACAGAAGACTCTCAGTTGTAAGCTCAATACCCTATCAACTGCGCCAATCATCTCACATTCAGAGAGAGAGAGATGTTTGTGGAATCTAGCCTCAGGGCACTGTTGTCAGATTCTAAAATAAGTAGTGAAAACGGGGAATTAGTTGTGGTATTGAAAAATTTTAAATAAACGGGAAATGAGATGAAGAATTATAATCAACAAAATATTTCTGGTGCTATTTGCTGGATAAATTGTTGAGGAGGCGCCACTGCTTCTGGCTAAAATTCGTCCATATCTATTATTGGTCGATTTTGCAGTATTTCTATTATTGAATATTATAATCTTAACAAATTTTTTTCAGAGCACCAGAATGGCGTTTCATATCGCAAGAAGAAAAGGAAGAGTTAGGTCTTACATTTGATAAAGACGGTGAATTTTGGATGTCGTTCAAAGATTTCATGAAAAACTTCAGTAGATTAGAAATATGTAACCTGAATCCGGATTCTTTGTCAGAATCCGAACTTCAAAATGACAATAAGAAAAAATGGGAAATGTCCGTATTCGAGGGCGAATGGGTTAGAGGCGTAACTGCCGGAGGATGCAGAAATTTTCTTAGTAATTATATTTTTATTTATTATTATTTAGAACACAAGCAATATATGATTAAATCCTGTTCAAAATTGACATATGACATGTAGTTTTAACCGAAACATAGTATAATAAAAGATGAATACTTTGACACACACATAGACGCACTGCGGTCGATTGTGGTGAGATCTATCGGCAGAAACTGTAATTACTGTGTAGCTATATTTTGTCTTTGGTGTCCGTTGCCTACAAAGTTTTTTTTTTATTTTTTTATTTATTTTTTTTTTATTTTTGCTTAACGTGCCTCGACAGCGCTGGTCATTGGCACAGAAAAAATAAATACAAATATTTAAATTAGATTTTACAGTATAGGTTGGTAGCTTTCAGGAACTGTAAGACTTTCTTGATTTCGGTAGGGCAGTGAAGCATTTCCTTGAGGTTGGGCCTAAGATCAAGTTGTTTGTATATAGCAGCAAATTGTTTGCAGTCCGTCAGTATGTGCTTAACGGTCACAATATCGTTACAGCTATGGCAAACGGGACGATTTCCTGAAGACATCAGATATCCGTGTGAGAGTTTGGTATGACTGATTCGGATTCTTCTGATTGTAGTAGCCTCTCTCCGGGTTAAGAAGTTCAGGGAGAGAGGAGAAGTGGATGGATGGATATCATGAAGTGCTGTCGTACTATTGCGCCACAGGTGTCGCCAAGAATCTTGTGTAGCGTTTTTGAAGTGGATCTTCAGGTCGGTTGCGAGTTGGACAATGTGTGTTGAGTCGTTATTAGTGGTAGCATCTTTCGCGTGGCGGTCCGCAGTTTCGTTACCATCAATGCCGATGTGAGATGGAAGCCAGATGAGAGAGACTGTTATATTTTGAGCAACGAGAGTTTGATAGATGTCGTGTATATTCTGGACAATTGGGTGGTCAGTGAAGATTGACTTGATTGACTGAATGGAGGAAAGGGAGTCTGTGCATATTGCAATATACAAAGTTTTAAGGCTGTGCTAATTGCACATTAACAGTTTATAACCAAAACAACTGAAAATGATCCTGTTTTTCGCCATGTTTTCGAATTTTACTCGAAAAGTATTAAGTTTATCGTGCATATTTATAGAAACAAATTTATAGAGCGTGAAATTTGCTATAAAATTCCGTGGTTCAAAATGTAAAAATTCCCATCCCTGCAGCCACAGCGGATGAATAAGTAAAAAAGAAAATTGAAAAAACAGTTGTTTTTCAGACGCAAAATACTAATGCAATTTAAGAAGCAATGTAAATCATTATTTGCCTCATAATACGTTATTTTTTCACGAACTGAAAGCAACAAATGCCTTTAATGCTAACCCGACTGGACTAACAACGAAATTTCTAGTTAATAATTGAAGTTTGACAACATTGACATTATTAAGTGAGTGAAATGTAGATGGCGGCACACAAATTACAGTTTTTGACTACCTACTTCACACTATCCCACCACAATATGAATGTATGTAAACCATAAATTAGGAGTTAAATTTCGCTAGCAAAACATAGAATGCTCCTTTGAAGTTTCCTTTTCACATTCCTGGGCGTCAGTTTCAAATGTTTCACCTAAAGGTTTGTGCTCACAAGCATCACAGACAGTCTTCGACAATCCGGATTCGGCGCAAAGACCCTAAAGCGTTCTCACAAAGATTTCTGATTGGTTTGAAAACTGTCTATTACTTGTCAGATATTTTCTGTGAGAACAAACCTTAAGACATTACATCTGCCGATTTGGCTTCCCTACTCACTCTTCTTTCCTCGTATATATCATAAAAAATACGTGTTTGGGCGCCATAATTTAATTTCCTACTAAAGTGATAATTTATTAAAATGTATCAAATAATACCAACCAATTATATTAATTAAATTTAAAGTATTATCTCCAGGGAAATAGTGGGTTAATGACGCCTTTCGCGTGTCTAGTCAATTCGGGAATTTTTATTAATTTGAAATGTGCACGAACTAAAGTAAAACAAATATTACGTCAACACTAACCGTGGCAAAACCTTTTTCTACTGTCAGAAATTCTAAGAACGCATGAATCTACATATGTATATTGAAAAATTCTTAGCCTACTATAGAACCAAACAAAATTTCAATGTCAATTCCCATAGAGTGGTCAGTAATGTCGAATAGTAATCTCCGGTTATTGTTCTACCCTTATCCGAAAAATCAATCATGATTACTCCATGGCAATCCCAAAAAACTGAAGCAAGAACTCTTCCAGCAGATTTTTGGACACGAAACTTCTTAAGTCTTGGAGAGGACGAAGGACATTGATCACCAAGGGTATTAAGCATATCTTCGTAAATCTGCTTAACTCTTAACCCTTTTAAATACAGGCACTTTATGATGGCTCGACACACCAATTTTTCGATTCTCACAATTTCGGTGGACAACTTTTTTCTTTTAATTTATTGCGTAACTCTGGTCTACTTTTTTGACGTCCAACTTCACACTGACACTTCTAATGAGTTATTGTTCGTTGCTTTGGTAACGCAATATCTTGTTCATGCATGGAACTGGTCTAGGCTAACTAGATATCAATACATCCTCGTATCTACCTATAATATGATTTCAAACTTTTACTGGTACTTAATGGATCTAACCTTTTTCAAGTTTTGTCAGTTAAATTGTACTGCATCAAAGTCATTCATTTGTTCTATCATTAAACCTATAGAAACTTGTATGGAAATAAATATTTTGCAGAGAGTCAAACCATAATGTAAAATTAACTTCAAATCAAAAGATTATCAACTAGTTTCGGTTAATACCATCATCAGGCTGTAAAGAATCAAGGTTGATACAATTACTTGATCAGAAGATATTTCAATGGTAATTTATGTTGACGTTTTCATTATTTCAGCTTCATTTTGGCACAATCCGCAATATAGAATTACTTTGACTGACGTAGACGAGGACGACGATGAAAACAAATGTACCATGATAGTGGGTCTAATGCAAAAAAATAGAAGACAGCTACGTCAAACTGGGGCCGATTTACTGACAATTGGATTCGCCATTTACCACGTAAGTTGGCAATAAACACCATACCCACTTGATTTTTATGGATTAGTTGCGTTAGTCAATTTCCAGCTGAATGCTTGTTTTGTAATGTTCGTTGTCTATTGAATATTATAATCATCTATCCTGTAAATGTAAAATTACTCAAATCATTTCTTTTTATATTCCAGCTGTCTTATCCAGACAGACTCCCCAAGCCGCTAGACTTGAACTTCTTTAAATACAACGCTTCAGTGGCACGCTCTCCGTCCTTCGTTAATTTACGTGAAGTGAGTTGTCGTTTCAAGCTACCTCCAGGAACTTATTGTATCGTACCATCGACGTTCGATCCAAATGAAGAAGGCGAATTTCTACTAAGAGTGTTCTCAGAACAACGAAACGTCATGGAGTATGGATATAATTACGATAACATAAGACACATTCGAGAAAATGATGTGGATGAGGAAGAAGAGGAGGATGAAACGCCTAGCGCGCCCTCTTTTCCTCAACCACACAGCCCCGCGTATCCCGAACACCCGGGTTATCCTAACTATCCTCAACCTCATCATCCTAATTATCCTCAGCCTCATAGTCCCGATTATCCTCAACCTCATGCTCCTTCATATCCTAGTCCATATTCTGGCGGGTATTCCCATCCTCCACAACCTAATTATCCTGGTTATCCTAGTCAACCTGGATATCCTGATAATTCGGGATATCCAGCACCACCTGGGGGATATTCAGGTCATCCTGGATATTCGCAAGGTTATTACCCTCCTCCTAATCAATATCCAGGTGGTTACCAAAATTATCCTCCCAGAGGAAATAATGATAACAACGATCCTATCAAAGGAATTTCAAATTTCTTTAATAAGCTCTTTAAATAGTTTAATTTTTTTAAGACAGTTTGCATTTTTACTAAAGTTGTGATCACTATATCGAAATTACTTTTTTTAGATACTTAAAACTCTATTTGTGGTTGAAAAAAAGATTTCCAGCGAAAAAAATTAGTCTTCTTCGCTACGTTTTAAAAAAACATGTACTCTAAGTATATTATTTGTAATATTACTACTAACACTAACGTTATTAGTTAAGTCAATTGTTATACATATTTTTAACCCCCTACATCTTCAAATGTCTGCTATTGTTAACTGCTTTTATCGCAAAAACAATTTTTTTTTAAACTAAACCAAACTACTCTTTAAATTATTATTTATCGATAGTATCTCATTTTTTTTACTCATTTACATTATATTTATTATTAATTAATTCTATTTTATGTGTCATGGTTTGAAAACCCGACATTCCGTCTATAGTTCATCTAAGGCCAGTATTAATGAAAAAAAAAACTTCCAAGGACCGCTTGTTGGTGCTTTTTGGCGGCCGAATTTTTTTTTTATTCCACAGAGCAGTTTTAGAATATCTACAGGCTTTAACTTAGGTAAAGGTCCTTCTTGCATCCAATAATCTCCTAAGTGAAGTGTCTAGGATTCTGGATTGCTGTACAATGTGCAATATACACTGTGGGCCAAAATAAAGGAGTACATTTTTTAATTGAAAATGTTTTGTTTGTTTTTTGGGCGATTTATTTTCTTTTTGCAGGGCTAATAACCTAACATGTCCTCAATCGAGCAGCTCAAAGAAATAATGCAGTTTGTTTGCAACAATTTTGAACAGGGTGCAAAAATGCTTGTCTACAGCTTAAACTACTGAAAATCTGGCTTATCTAGCACCAGAAAATTAATGATTCCTATCTATTAAAAATATATTGTACAAAAATAGTGGCGTTAAGAATTTTCCGCCCTTGGGTTTCTAAACAATATTTTCCACTCTATTTTTGGTGTTGATGATTGGTTTTCCGGTTAGGTGGGCGGAAAAATTATGTCATTTATCTTCCACTCAATAAATAGTTGCTGAATAGTGATATTTAACTATTTAAAACAAATTAACTAAAGCTTCGAATTCTGTATTACCTTTTCATTATCATGCCTAATATCGAATATCATTTAGATTTAAGTTTGTACATAAACTTTTTAATGTTGAAATTAAATACTAATCAATGTTAATTTAATAAAAGATATATTTAAACTCGACATTGTGATTTTAACATGTAAATTTATTTAACCCCCTTCCCTGAAGGCAGGTTAATTTGAATTAAATTATATTTTACTTTAAATGTTTCTGTTTATAGGGAGCTAGACGACGATGTAGGACTTGGTACGGTCGAGGACAGCGTAAGTCTAATAGAACCAACAAAAAGCTTTGCTTTGGCCATAATATTTTGTTGCAACTTTGAAGCTACGTTAAAAAGCTATCCATACTCTAAAAAAACCTTTTATTGCAACTTGTAGCTTTTCTATTATCAATCAATATACAAGTTGCCAGTCTTTCACCTTCAAACCCAATCTAAATACTGGAACAGCTAGCAATAGTAAGAAGACGAACCAGGACTAGGTCGACACGACCTCAAAAAGGTCTGTCTATGATGGAACGAGGATTATTAAGAACGATTGCCAGCCGAACTTCTTAAACATGCTACACCGGCCTATAACCGAGTTGAGAGATCGCCTGTACGAAACCTTGAGAATTTATATAAAGTGCCCAATACTATGACGTGCGCTGCCAGAATTTAGCCTTAACAGACAAAATGGACGATTCACTACCGAGGCACGGGGACGCTTGAGCCCGGGACGGCCTACTATGAATCAATTCATATAAAAACCTTGACATATTATTATAACGTGCACCGTCCGAAGTTCGGCTTGGTGTAGCTTAACTGTCAACCTTTTTTTTCGTGCTGAGATGTTCGAATGGGCCTTAACCAGTACCCAGATAGTGTTGGACTCATCTCCACGGGAGTGCCTACCAACAAAACCCACCTCAAGCTCGCTGTTACTCCTGCCTCGAAATCACTACCATAGCATACTTCAAGGCGGGCGGCGGTCCATCACAAACTCTCCGTCATCTACTGCCTTCTATCATTTCTTCTCTTTCCTAATCATACTCTCCACTAGATTCATCTGTAACACCCTCCATCCATCCTCTACATTTTTTCTTCTCGCGGGCTGCTTTCTCCTTCCTCCTATTTGCCCAGACTTGTCCCCTCTGAGGGGTCCAGAGGGTACCACCCATGCTTTCCCTCTTCGTCTTCATCCACTACATTCCTTCCCCTACTACATTTTGTCTCCCCTGTGTCCTCGTTCCCCACATACTCTACAAAGGAAGGCCTGCCGACAGTTTCTGGCTATGTGCTCCACGCTCTTACACAGCCAGCATTCCCTTAACTGTCATCCTGGACACATATTGATAACTCGAGTCAATTACTGTGAGTTAGGTGACCCGCTAGCCGTCACTGTGAGCTACAAACAGTTGAGCATGTCCAGCTTTGCTAGCTGCTAGAAATATTCGCCTGCTGGCGCCAGCGGCGAGTTTTGTGAACAGACCAAGATGACAAGCAACTAGTCTCGACAGCCTCTTATCTCTCTAAGCATAAGGCAGCCATTTTTCTGTTTACGTTCGATAGAATGAGGTTCAGGAATCTTCTTTTGTCCATCCTCAGTAGAATCACGCCTCCAATATCTCTGTTGTTCTACTTCTTGGTTTTCAAGAATTGAGTCCCTAGTGTGACCCGCGCTATACTATAAAAATTAATGTTCAGATATTTCATCTAGGTTTATTTTAAATGCCATTATTGTAAAATAATTTCGAAAAATACGACCAATGGGCTCATTTATATATATTTTTTATTTTACCATTAGGAAGAGCATATCATTTTGAGGCTCTGTGCAAAAAATTAGTCGTCAGCGAGACTCCTAAGTCGCCTAAAAAATTACAGCGCTCCTCTCCGAATTTTAGGCGTGACGTCATCGCATATGAAATCTCTCGTTCAGAGAGCGGATACCGCGCCGATCGGTTTTCGGTTAGATGACTACTTAGCTAGTAACAGTATTTTGCTTGCCTATATGCTTATTATTATTTATACGTTTTAGCAAACTCTAAACAGTGTTGTGTTTGTGAAATGCACACGTTTAGAAATAATTTGACTATTTGACACAATGGACCAGAACCAGAGTAAAAAAAGCTATAAATATTGTGCGGTTCCAGAATGTAAAAGTACTACGATTAAAACATCTAACAAAAAATTTATTTATATTAATAGGGATGCAAAAAAACGGAAGCAATGGCATAAAAAGACTCAAAGCATTCACTGATAAGTCAACATACTTTGTGTATTTTTAGGATTTCATGTTTCTTCAATCAGAATCGTTATAAATTACCCTATAAAATATGTTGTGAATCCAAATTGAGAGGGTTATTGAAAACCACGCGCTTGTATTAATCTAATTTTTTTAAATACGTAGATAATATTGTTCTTATAGCTTGTGGTGTTATTAATGTTCAAAATTATTTAATAAAATAATGTGTCAGTTCTTCACAAATTAAATTTTATTGAAAACTGCTTTTTTCTAAAAAACAGGTAATCTTTTTCAGTAGATCATCAACAAAACTGGCGTATATTATATGTTTCAAAAGAAATTATTTTATTTGATTCAAAGTCCGGATCACCTCTAACAGATATCGCTTTTTTTACCAGTGAGGTGCATGTGCATTTAAATCTGATAAACATTTGGAACTAATATAACCTGCTTCATCAAAATAAGTTTTTCTTGTTCTTTTCAACATTGGTGATTTAATTTCCACTACACATTCATCATAAATAGCATTTGGAGAAGCTCCTTTAATTGGGCAGTCTGCAGTTGAAAAAATTGCAATTTTTTACTGAGTAACCTATAGCGTTATCTCCGTAACTTTGTCCACCAGACCAGGAATAAAATAAAACATCTGGAATCACCCTGCCAAAAACGATGTGTAACATGCACATTAATTCTCATATGCGGTGACGTCACAATCATATTCTTCGCCCCGCTACGGTATGCTTGTTTAATTGGTTGTATTAGGAGAACGACATATTCTATCGACATGAGATTTTCAGAATCATATTTTGATCCTAAGTACTTTGTTTTACGACAGTTAAAAATGATTTAAAAATTTTAGTAAACGAGCCCATTGCTTTTACTGCTTATATTTATTATTTATTTTATCTTTCGCTTAGAGCACTCGCTAGTATTTAATAAAATCGCACATGATGAATATTTCTTCAGGTAAACACAAAACCTACTGAAGAAGAAGAAAAAGAATTTGATACAGTTTATGAATTCTTCCTGAAACTTGCCGGTGAAGACAAGGAGGTAGACTGGATGGAATTGAAAGATATTTTAGATTATTCACTCAAATCAGGTAAAGATTTTAAAACTTTGTTGGCAAATAGGTACTTACTGAAAATAATCTTATGATATTGTTATGCAATCTTCAAAACTCAAGGCTTTTGGCCTGTGCAAACCTTTTTCTATTGATCTGTATAGCTTACGGTTATAGAAGACCAAAAAATGTAGTATAGGATTTTTACGATAAAAAGACGATGATGTCATTATTAGTTACTTTCCTATTTATCTGAATAAATATTAATTTACCAACCGTAAATACAATATTTAGATTATTCTGTAATATTTAAAAAGACTCGAATTTTTCATTGAAAACAAAATTTATAAGACACTTTCCAAATTCAAGAACGAATTTGCTAACCGTGAAACAATGTTAACACCTAAATACAGTAAACTACCACATTTTTATGGTTTACCAAAAATTCATAAACAAAACATACCATTACGACCAATTTGTAGCACTATTAATGCCCCATGCAGCAAATTATCAAATTATATATTAAAAATTATTGAACCCCTTGCAGGACAGACAGATTCATACATCAAAAATAGCAATAATTTTTTAGAAAAACTATCAGATTTAAAGTTCAACAAAAGCCATTATTTGGTCAGTTTTGATGTAGTTAGTCTCTTCACAAATGTACCTGGACAAAAAACAATAGAACTTGTCAAATCGAAATTAGAAATAGATCAGACCCTTACAGAAAGGACCAAATTGAGCGTAGCAGCAATAATAGAATTATTAAAATTATGTATAACAAAAACATATTTTCAGTTCAATAATGATTTTTATGAACAGAATTTTGGTCTTGCCATGGGCTCTTGCCTCTCACCAATTCTATCAAATATTTACATGGAACATTTTGAAGCAAAAATAGTAAATAATCAAAAATTAAAACCAATTGTCTGGTGGAGATATGTAGAAGACATTTTTGCAATATGGCCTTATGACTTAGTATCTATGAATGATTTCTTAACAAATATAAATGAAGGAGAAAAATCTATAGAAATTGGAGATAACAATTTTTTACCATTTTTAGATGTTCTTATCAATAAAACACCTACAGGGTATTTGAATTTTGAATCAAATCATGCTATAAAAGCGTTAAAAAAGGGGTAGTAAAATCTTTATATGATAGTGCCAGAATCATTTGTTCTAATGATAATCATTTCATAAAGGAGAAAACTCTACTGAAAAATGTTTTAAATGCCAATAATTACCCGGCAGAATTTGTAAATAAAGAAATTAAGAATATAGAGAAGAGCTCATTGTTAATACCCCATAATAATAACAATAATATTAATAATTTAGCTAACATAATTTTTTAAAACTTGACAATACCGTATGTTAGGGTTTATCAGAAAGAATTAAGAAAATTGGTAATCAATTCAATATTCGAACTAGCTTCAAATTTAGCAATACGTTGAGATCTATACTAACAAAAACGAAACCAAAAATTGAAGAACAATCTTGAAAAAATTGAATATATCAGATATCTTGTGAATGCGACAAATTCTATTTAGGTGAATCATCTAGACCATTGAAAGTCCGAATAAGTGAACATAAAAAATATATCAAAGCTAGGGAGCTTCAAGTCAGGTATTTGTAAACATGCTTGGGAAGCGGGGCATAAAATTCAATGGGATTCGACAAAAATAATATTGAAAGAGCCCAATAATAAAAGACGAAAAATCAAAGAAAGTGCTTTAATACAACTAAATGCAGATAAATGTGTATCTAGTATTTCAGCCGCATGTAGTCAAATTTGGTTACCAATGTTAAAAAGAGAAATTTCCAATAATCAATTACCTGCGTTATCAGGATAGCATCATAAGTTTTTTATCCAGGTTTTCTTATGATTTATCATTGGAATAGTTGTTAATAGATACACACTTCAATACACAAAATCATCAAACTGAGTTATACATATTTTGGAAACAAAAATAATCATACATAAAAAAGTAACAACAAACGCGTTTTATTAACATTTCCAAAATAAGCGAAAAAAAGCGCTATCCCAATAAAAACCGTTCCTGGAACGTGCACTTCACTGGATTCCATTTCTAGTAGACTAGCATATCTTTGGAATGTCATAAAATAAAATATTTTATTTCACATTTTACCAAAGATGTGATCCACCATGAATGGACCTTAATAAAATTTGACAACATACTTTTGTAGTCTTAAACTTCAAAATATTATTGATTGTCTAGTTGTCATATTTTTTTTCGTTGTATCAGATAGGGACCAAAAAATTATTTTATTACTAGTTAATCTTGACTATCCACAATAAGCCCAGGAGACTGAGGTGGTACCGGCGAAAGGACGGCTCCGAAGGGAAAAAAAAAAAAGTTAATCTTGACAACGGTAGCTGGAACGCTACCGAAACGTCGAAATAAAAAATAAAAAAAAATTGTGGTTTGATTCCCAAAAAATAAGAGAATAAAAAAATAATATGTTCTTCAAAAATATTTTTAATACTTTAAAGACAATTTTACTTAAAATAAATATTGTTTAACAATAAATACAATTAATAATCAAACACCATCTTCGCTGTTATCCTGTGTTGAAGATGCGGCATTGGAATTTCTGCAAAATGGACAATGATTGTTTTGCAGCATTTGCAACTCAAAGTCGTCAATGTGGAAACATTTAAAACAAAAATTACACATCGTTATATGCAATTCCGGTAAGAGATTTCTAAAATATTTATGACGCAGTGGAGACGGCCATTTACAAATTAAAACACTCGAACTATCCAATGATAATAACGCCTTTCTACCTACGATTACCGGTTGAAATTCGTTGGATTTCGTTACTTTAGTCGTAAACGGATCGGGTTCTTCCTCTGGGGACAATTCCAGTTGTAAAGTTTGTTGAGTTTCGGATATATTTTCTTTCCAATTTTCTTCTTTTTTCTCTACCATTGGAGTTTCTATAAGTCTCACAGCCTCTTCGTCACTTATATTTTCTTCTAAACGAAATTCTACCAAAGGTAACAATTCAAAACTTACAAAGGAATAAAGAAAATTTTCTCCGCAATTCACACAACTATTCATTGTAGTCGATAAAGGATTGTAGGTAGAACAGCGGTAACACATCGGTAGCAGCTCTTCGGGATCGCTGTAAGGCTTGGCCTTAATAGCTATTGTAGCTATTTCCACTTGTTCTTGAAATTTCAGTGGTACTCTCAGATTCGTTATTTTATCGAACAGTTGTTTGGCCAACTTATTAGCACCCAGCTTTTTCGCCTAGAAAACATAATATTAATATGGTTTTACTGAAATATAGCTTTCAAAATAGTGTAAATTTAACGCAGATGTGTCTAGTCCAATCAAATCCTTTTGGTTTGAAATCACCAGGAGGAATAATTTGAATTTAAGTTAACGTTAATTCTTTAATGTGCTTGTTTCCTTGAATTTTTTCTGTTAATATTAAAATTCAATTTATGAATGTTAAAAGATGAACACTTTTCCAAATTTGTTAAGGGCTTCTTCAAGCTCTGGCAGCGTTATACGGAAACCATAATTAACACACCCTCCGAATTACATAATTGGTGATTTTTATCGAAAGGCCTGACCAGCTGACTTCTTATTTGCAAGCGCGTGCGTGTGTTGTTCCCTCTCACTTCGTCAATTGACTGATATTGATTTATCCAGTGGCGTTGGTATTATCAGTGACCTTTGTATTTTCAATTTTACTTGGTAAAATAGGTACCGTACGTTTCATGACAGATATGCCTCTTACCGATGCCGCGTAGCTTCAGATAAACTTGCCAAACTATACTCCTCCTGGTTTTTAAATGAACTTATAATAAGCTGTGATTTAATCGGAACCAGTTATGCATGGAAAGCAGATAGACCTAGACAAAGATCGGTACTATATAGTGTGAAACAGCCATAAATGATGGAGTGTTGAGAAAAGCGCTTGGACACGTAGATTTGTTTTTTTAAATGCACAATCCCCAGTAATTTTCGGTGTAAACTCTATATTTACCTGTTTAGCTAAGGTGTAGTATATAGCGAACGAAGACACTCCTTTCATCCTCTGTTTTTGTCCAGCCACTTCTGTCATTAAAAACCTAGATATGTTAAAAAGCGCTTCAGGCATGTAAGACGTGAACGGTTCTTCTAAATATTTGTGTATAGTATTGTAAGCGTAATAGATTTCAGCTAATTTTTCATTAATTCTAAAATAATTTAAATATTGTTCCGTTTTTTCTTTATTTTCTTTAGACAAATCTAAATATTGTCTAGACATTATCCAATAATAATAACTGGCGTCTTGATATCTAAAAAAGATCCTGGCTTAGACACGGAACACTATAACAATCGGAAGAGTCTCTCTCCGTCTGTTCTTTCGATCTATGTCAGACAGAAATTTAAATGACACTTCAAAGGATTATGCTTCCAGCTAATGGAAAATAAAAGACCACTCCACTGCGGATATTTTGTTACCAACTTATTCGTCTTGAAAAATAGAACATTTGATAACATTGCGTCAATGTTGTGACTTTTATAATTAACTCACAATTAATGATATTATTTTTAAAATCGCTTACGGAAATTGTATGAGTAAGACAGAGAGAAAATACGTAAACAAACCTGTATTACAGATTCCACGAAGTAAGGAGATAAGAAATGAATAAATAAAACCAGACAGGATTGAACCGACCTAATTTTGTGAATTAATTTTTATATGTTGTTTTTTCTTTTTAGTATTTCGTAATGTAGTTGTTGGCATCGATAACTCTTAAAAAAAATAGGATAGGGATGCGGAAAAGATTTTTTTATATGCTAGATGTTAAATGTCTATTAACTGCTATACAAAAATGCTTGTGAAATGTGTGTAGGTAATGAACCCGACGTGAAGGGTGATACTAAAAGATAATGTATAATTCTTAGAGTATCCACTCTTACGCGTTCCACCTTTCCCCCACAGGCATCGCCTGAGGACCTCCTTTTTGATCCTAAAATTAGAGCTGGCAACACTTTATAACGACATGAACACAAACAACAATCTAGGCATAATCGAAATGTGATCCTATTTTCTACAGACTGTCACTGCGCACAAAATCTGCGCGTACTTATCGTTCTACGGAAAGAGACTCTTTCGATTGTTATATTGTTCCGTGGTTTAAGTGACAAATGACATTTATCTTACCTGCATTCAGTAACTGCATTATCCGTAAGCTGAATAAACACTTTGAACGCCTCCTGAGATTTCCCGGCTTTATGAAACGCCTTTTGGGCTTCGACAAACTTGTCGCTTTCAGCCAACCAATGAGCGTAAGGTACGTAAACTAAAGCATTGTATTGCGGTTGGTCGCGTACAAGAGCGAACGCTTGTTTCCATTCTTTAGCTTCGACGTGTAAGCGAAGCACTGCTTCGGAATCACCGAGTCTTCGGTAGATTTCGGCCGCAGACGACGAATATTTCAGGCGCTTTAGATGTTTGGCTATTGTTATTAGAGTGCTTCTTTCAGATTTTTCCAATTTTCGTGCCAAATCGACCATCTGTTCACCCCAACTGCAATAAAACAAAAGTATTGGGCGGATGTAATTTGGGCGCTAAAAGATTAATGCAATTTTTACAATATGTAAACTAGGCGCCAAGACCGAAGGGTCATTTTAATCCTATGTGTATTTTGGGCGCTAACCGAAAATAAGGAATAGAAAACTAAAAAAAAACAAGAAAACCCAGGGCCAAACCCGGTTGATCAAAGTGTAACTATGTATAAAAATATAAGAAAATAAGAAATAGAAAACTAAAAAAACAACAAGAACCCAGGCCCAAACCCGGTTGATCAAAGTGTAACTATGTATAAAAAT
>CAJUYG010000483.1:124109-149048 GCA_910591675.1 Galerucella calmariensis
AAAAATAGACTTTATCCAATCTTAAACTCCAGTTGAGATATTTTCAAAAAAATGTTAACTTACTTTCAACAGTGGATGAATATTATCCAAATGAACTTCCCAAACTTGTCCGTTTTTTAAACCCAACAGTAAGCCTTCTTTACCGGGGGGTCCACCGATATTTTTGATATACCTAATAGGACTTTCAAACGCCCAAGTTTTTTCTTTTTCTCCATTAAAAAACATGCTTTGCAGTGTTTTTTCTTGACATATAACAAGATGTTCCGAACAAACTACTAAAAGGCTGCATTCTAATCTTTGGGTTATCTTCTCTTTGGCCCTATAATGCATATCTTTACTATCTTTCGAGTATAATTCGTAAATTACAACCCTTTCCGGTAACTGTACCTAAAAACAATAATTTATAAAGCAAACATATAAGATACAATAAAGTACGAACTTACTGCTAACCGATCTGTATATATCGCAATTTTTTTAATGAGATCTCTACACTTAATCCTAACTTTTTGTTCGGTAATTAAATGTTGGATTATTATATCAGTCATGTTTTCTCTAAACGCATATCTTTCTCTAAATAGTCCATGTACCATATTGAATACTAATTGATAGTACGCCACTGTTCCATCTTCGCAACCTACAGCCTACAGAGTATCACAAAATTAAAGAATACTTAATTATTACTAAAAAAAAAGAATATGTAGTTATGGGGACTGCGAACAAAAATGAATTAACCCTTTATAAAAGGCTCATGAACATGTTTGCTAATAAATGAATCCCTTTAAAAAAATTTTATCCCACGCCCATGATGATAAAATGTCTTTAAAATCATACTTACCACAAAATTCCCACTAGGGTGAGCTTCGCAACACCATACCCAAGAATTTTGCATCTCTCCTATACAACCAAGTTTAATTCCCTCTTTGGTGTACATTGTGCAAGCCATATTTAATCCACCGATAAGAATAAACTCACCTTGTGCAAAATATCTAACCCGCAACGCCTCGTAACCGATGTGTCTTTCTTTTGCTACAAGTTTTCCACCTAAAATTTAATAACAAAAAGAACAATTATTCCAAACTTTCTGAATATTTGTATGTGAAAAATAGCATTTACCCAGAGTATAAAAAGACAAATTCTTGTTCCAATCGGTGACACAAAGAGTATCTGTTGGATCTTCCCTATTGGGACACCAACTCAATGCCCAAATTGCTGGATTATTGGGTCTTTCTATTTTGTGTTTTTCTTCACCTTGCTTGTTGCGTATTGATATAACTCCATTGCTACATCCTAATGCTAAATACTGACCATCATTGGTCCACGAGCATGAATTGATTCTGACCTGGAATCATTTATATTGGAAATCACATTTAGATGGATATTATGATGTATATATGGGAGAATAACTAGCAAAGTTAAAAGCTTTAATAAATGGATCTGTACTTACATTAACTTTGTGTTTTTGAACAGACTTTTGTTCAGTACTCCAAAATGCAAAATCTGATAAGGCACAGGAAGCCAATGTATGAGATAGTGGATTAAAAGCAAGGCACTGTACAGAATCTCCATGGCTATATTTTAGTAATCCTTCCAGTTTATTGGACCAAATGATGACAGTTTTATCAGCACTGCCACTAGCAAACTTTTCCCCATTTTTGGCATAACACACTGCATGCACCTTATCCTTATGTCCTTTTAAAAGTTGTACTAAAGTACCATCATTGGTGTCATATACTAGTACATGGTTACCACCAGCTACTATTAATTGTGTACCATCGGGTTTGAAGCAGAGGTCAAATATACTGAAAGAAAAAGAGTTTTAAAAGTATCTCAATTCAAGAACAATCATTATGTAGGTTCCAGGACAAAAGGAAATGATTAGCAAAAAACCTGGCAAAAGGAGAAGCTTTTGGGAGTTGGAATCCTGTTGCAGTATCAGCACCAATGGAATATTGGTAGAATACTGATTAGAAGAAAGGGGGCAAAATAGATCTTTTAGGTCTCAGGTACATACCTACATCCATACAACTCAATTTAAAAGGTCACAAAAAGTATTCTTTGTATTTCAAGTAGTTCTATGCAAACAAAAACAGATTGGTGCAGTTCAAAGTTTTAAATAAAAGTTTTGTGTGGTTATGGTAAAATATTAGTAGTACAAAGCATTGGTGGTTACGTGTAGAGTTCTTATGACTAAATTAATACAGTGTTAGTGCCAATCAGATCTACAAAAATGGCAACAAAAATATAACTACCTCAGTTGTCTAGTACTTGGATGTGGTTTACTGCTACCTAAGCGGAATGAGAATGCTGATTTTGATGGGCTGGAAGAAATTAAACATTTTCAAGAATACCTACTACAAAAATATATTGAGTAATTTAATATAAGATTCAACAGAATAATATTTTTTAATATAAATGAATAAATACAATGTTGATAATAAAAATGTTTTCTTTCGATTTATTATATTTTCAATCCTACAGTAATTCTACTGTGCTGAAAATGGTGATTCAAGAAATGAAACTGCATAGTACTATTACTACTTATGTTTGTGAGTTTAATTTCACTCAATTTAAAATCTTCTCACCTCTGAGCTGTCTTTTCAGTATCCTGGATTTTATCTACCCATTTTGGTATATATCTCATTTCGAATAGATTTTTCTCACATTAAAAACACAACGATTTTATTCAGATGAACTAGTTTCCCATTGTATATTGTATGGAATCTATATTCCATCATCAAGAGCTATTCTCACATTTTATTTTGGTCATTGTTGACATACAAGAATGTTGCTATGGAAACTCTTCGTGTTTATTTTCATGTGTTGTCTAAAATGTATTGTTTATCCATTTTTAAATTCTATATAAACATGCCGGAAAAAACTTTCAAACTTACCTTGTAACGTATAATGACGAAATTATGTATTCATATTTTCTAGACAACTTTTACAATTCAATACAATATTTTTTATTCCGTATAGGTCATAGAGAAATATATTGTATAGAACTTAATTTTAATAAATAAACAAACAGTAAAAGACAGGTGCATAGATAACATACATACGGCGTCAGGTGCACAAGCCACATAAGGTGATCTGTGGTCAGGTGGAGGCAAAGCAGTGGCGTTCTGACCTCTGTTAAAGGGGCTGAGCCATAATCTATGAGCTGAACTGAACGATTGACTAGAGTTAGCATAGCTGAAGCTGTTTAACTTGCAGAAGAGAGAAGTAAATATGTAAGTCGCCTTAGCTACACGTGGAAGACCACATTGCAGGACGGAAAAATCATAATTTCCCCTCTAGAACTTCGGCTTATTTTTTTAGATTGTGTTTCTACCACTGTAATTTAACTGTTTCTTTACAATTTTCACTTCCCTTACACTTATTGCATCAAAATTATATATATTTTGTTTGTTTTGTGTAAGATCGTGAAAGAAAGAAAATCATCTCCATCGAGCCAAAAAAGACTTTAAAAGATCTGAATGAACAAGTCACTGATATACATTTAGACGACATAGCTTTAACAAAGGACATAAAATCGACAAAAGTTTCAAATTTATCATTGCCAGAAATACCTTGCCAGGAAGTTACTACTACAACATCAACTGCCGCTAACAATGATGGATTCCCATCCTGTTTTGCTGTATTTTGCGCAACTATTTGTAAAGGTACTCCACTGGGTGAATTATTTACACCAAAGGTAGCGGAAACGCCTTTGAGAGCTGCTTTAACTGGTAGGTTAAACCCTGTTAAACATGCATGACAATAAATAATTTGCCTGTTTGATGGTATATTTACACCTTCTAAGTTTGCACGTGCATGGTTTTAATTTTATTATGAAAATAGTGGACTTATGCTATGACTTGAAATGTGTTAAATGCAGTAAATGATTGTAAGCACCGTAGATGTGGATAATAAATCAAGCTCTGTGGTAAATACCAGAGGTAAATATAAAGAGTACATACAACTTTGGAAAATATGATTTACCACCATAGAGACTCCATCTCCATGTCGGAGGCCGGATACTGGTAACGGAAAGAAAACAGTAGCTTTGAGATTTCGTTCAAGAACGCTAGATGGCGTGTTGATTAAAGTAAATAGTTTCTTCAAGGGTTTATTTTGAGTCAAAAACTTCCAAACATTGATATTGTTTTACTATAATTAATTTAATGTCTTAATGTTCAAAGGCACTCGTATCTTAAATGATCATTACCTATTAAACTATTACATCTCACAGTTGATAAATAATACTAGGGTCCGCTGTCAAACAAAAACGTATCATTATTATTATTATTATATTTATTGTCCAGGATTCTTTGTTTGGCTTTATTTTTTTCTTGAATATTACTGTTATTTATTTTTATATCTTTGGCATGCCTATTTTTAACTCTATATACAAATTAAAAAACCTCTACGCTGATTTATCAGTACCTATATTTATTTACTTTTTTTTTTCGATCAATGTTTGTAACACATAATGCACTTTTACACAAGCTTTAACTACTTAACTGATCTTTGAAGTTTAATGAAAACACAGCTAAATGTATTTCAGATGTCAGAAAATCTCAATTAAACTTCAAAGTTGATTCCACCAACTGACAACTTGACACTAATAAATGACAATCGCCCCGAGGATGAACAATTTTCTCAAAAATAGTAATTTTTTATTTTAGATATAAAAGTGGATGGTTTCTCGAAAGACGTTTGTAGAAGTATGATTTCTATGCTGGATAATGACAGATCAGGAAAACTAGGATTTGTAGAATTTAAAGAATTATGGGAGTTAATACGACAATGGAAGGTAAGTCGTGAGTGAATGATGACGAATTATATAGAGAGCAACTCAGAACTCAAAGTAGAACATTGATTCAGAAAAGGGAAGGCCACTTCCACATTACTGTTGCTCTTCCTGCCCATGTACTACCACGTGTTGCCGGTTATCTACCTAGTAGGTACCAATATGCAAGTCCTTATCTCACATGAGCGTAGATAATAATTATATTATTCCAAAACTGATTTAAAAATACCGCTATTTTCTCGAAAATATCGACACATACTTTTTATGTTTCCAGAATGTTTGGATGAAGTACGACACAGATAAATCTGGTACATTCAGTGGTTTCGAATTGCGGGAGGCTTTGAATTCGGCAGGTTTCAGGTTGAATAACAAAGTATTGAATATTTTGATGCACAGATACGGAAACAAAACTGGTGAAATGGACTTTGAAGATTTCATGATGTGTGCCATTAAATTAAAAATTATGATCCGTAAGTTTTTTTTATATAATATTGTGTTTGTAATTATTTATTAATGTATGTTAGCCAGGTAGGTATACAGGGTGAGTTTTAAGTATGGAACTCGTCTATTATTTGGGTTTGCACGATTTCTATAAATTTTGCTTTGTGGGGGGCTGTTTAATTAATGTTTAATTATCTTTTTCAGTACTTTTCATGAAGAAACAATTAACCGGAACAACTAACGCTACGTTTTCAATAGATGAATGGCTGGAAAATACCCTTTATTCTTAAACCTAACATTTTTTATGGATATTTCAAAATTTCATCATTTAAGCTTTTTTCCTATATATTTTTGGAATATATACCTAATAAAAATCTAAATATAAATAATTTAAAAGTTGAATATACAAGTATTTATATAATATAATGTATACCTATCCTTATACATATTTCTTGTTAAATTTTTGACTTATGAATAAATATTTATTCTCAAATATATTGTTTTACTTATTTCACTCTTCAATTCCAGGTATTTGATTAAATAAACTGCACAAAAATTAAGGAAATTCACAAATAAAGTTTCCTTTGTTAGCATCTCATCAGTACAAGGTATATGTTCTCCTTCCTAGAGCGACAATATTATAGGAAACTGTAATAATACTTTATTGTTTCAAGCACATTTTTTTAAATTTTGGTTTGTAGTTGGAATTGAAGATGTCGCTATTGTCACAACTTTAACATTTCCGTTACTGTTAAAATTTATAGTTTTTTTTTAAATTCTTTTGTTAATATGTCTTCAAATTTAAGGTAAGATGTTTGTGTCATGGTCTACCGGTCTATTAGATCTCTGAACTAAATTGCTACAATCACACATGATTAAATTTGTATTGAAATATATTTTTTTTGATAAGATAAAATAATCAATTTTATCTATCTAGATGTTTCACTCGACAATTACATTAGTGCATAGTTTTGCAAGTGTTTAGTCAATATAGGTACCGGTCTTAACATAAAAAAATGTCAAAATTAAGTGATTCTGTAAGAAATAGTTATATGTGTACGGGATTTGACCCCAGAAAAATATACATGGTAAGTTGTGGTCGCTATATTATAATTTCTCAGTACTACATCATGGGGTACTCATTCTACCTCAAATACTAACTTTAAAAATTGAAAATACCACACCTTTTTCCATTATAAATGGAATCTGATTCATGCGAGATTGAATTTTGTCATTGTGTTATTTCTTGTTAAAAGACGTCAGATTAGTTCAATTCAATAATGAGTGTTTCTAAAGAAAATGGAACACAATTCATTGCAGAAATTAAAAATGCAGTGTCGAATAATATATCTCCAAATAAATGAGCCTCAAAACCTTCCTGTTTACGACAGTTTTCTCAGTTTTGATTAATAAGAGATTATAAGCTTGAAAAGCACACTCCAGCCGAAGAATTGGCAAAAATTATGGAAGATTATGCTTATTTTAAGAAAAAAACAAGAGGAGAGTTTCAAAAGCATATAGAACACCACAGATATATTCTACAAAAAAAGTACTATCAATAATATAACAATACCGTTTGACCAAGGACTCAAAACGAAGACAACCTTATTTGCAGTTAAACTCTGAACACCGCTTGAAGTTAATTGAAAACTTAAGAGAAAAAAGCACCAGGCCAAGTGAACTTTCCTAGTACGGGCTCAAACATTACGACAAGTACTGGCATTTTACAATATGGCGCTGGTTTTGACAACAAGCTCGAAGCGCGAAGACCGAGTTATTCAGTCGTGTGTCCTAACTGGGGAAGGGAAAATGGTCTGTGGGAAACATTATTGGGATTTATCGCTTCCCGGCCAACTGACAGATCAAAGTGTAACTATGTATAAAAATATCAGAAAATAAGGAATAGAAAACTAAAAAAACAAACAAAAAACCCAGGTCCAAACCGGGTTTCGATACTAGGACCTCTGGGTTGTGAGCTCAGTATTCTACCTAGTGGGCTAATCTCACATTCAGTTACTTGGAATAGAAGGTTAAAGGCTGCATTGACGCATGCGCACCTCAACATGCGGGGGTCCTCCTCTCATATGACATCTGTCATTTTAATAGTGGGGGGTCAAATAACTCGATCTCCATTTAAACACTCCTACAAGCTCGCGCATACAACTGCAACTTCAGGTGGGTTCTGCTCACGTGAAACGGAGTCTATTTAACTTTTTAGTTTGGCCACTGTGTATTAATTTTTTTTTTAAATCTTGTGCAACAATTGCTTAAACAGTGACATTCTCATTTTTGATGCTACAAATATTTGTTTTTCTATCCCCTGAAAGGGCTGGTTGAATTTATTAATGTTTGTCGGGAAATAAAGTCCAGTAAGTAGAGGAAAGTCACCAAATATGGAATACCATTTTGTTTTTGGGATATAAAAAAAACTGCATTCGCGCAACTGACTCGATGGTGTGGGTGCGATAGTTAGTAGACCTAATGAAACAGAGGATGGTCGAGTGTTGCGTTTCATACTTATAGTCTTAAAGAAATGAAGGCATTCCATATTAGGATACTATTCCATATTTGGTGACTTTCCTCTAGTTGTTTTTCCTCACTTAAACGGTTATTGCTTTGAAAAATCTTCATCAAATTACGTAAGGTAATGAAAAAGTAGTTAAATTATTAGTCTGATTATACAGATCGCCAAAAGTCTATTCGAGCCATACGATCTACACAAGTACGACAAGGAAAATATGAGCAGAACTTGGAAGAGTGAAAGAGAGAGAAGAATAATTGTTCGCAGTCAGCGTTGGGCGTGTTTTCAGTTCCAGCTACCAATCTGATATGAAAGCAGCGTTGTCAGTTTAAAATGTTTGGTACTTTCTAAGGAATAATTATCTTATTTTGCATGTAACTTTTAATACGGGATAACGCCGTATTTATTGGGAGAAATTCGAGATTGGTAATATTATTGACTTTTGAAAAATAAGTGAGATCAACACAGATAAAAATAAAATAATATAGTTCGAGAAAATAAATGGACAAATTACAATCTGCAATAAATAATATCTATACACTGCTTTCGATTTAACAATTATTGGTATTTAACATTGCTGCCCACAAAAATTGGGAATAACTTTTACAGATAAATACATTTGGCAACAGCTGACTGCGCACAATTATTCTTCTCTCTCTCTTTCAAGTGTTTTTCCCATATTTTTCTTGTCGGACTTGTGTAAATCGCATGGCTCCAATAGACTTTTCGCAATTTGTATATTGTTTAATATTTCACCGGAAGCTAAGAAATATAACTTTTTTAGTTGGGTGAAAAATATTCCGGCTTAAAATACCGAGGATCCCTACAAAAATATGAAGAAATAAGGACTTATTATCTCAACAAAAAGGTGTTATTCAATGACCCATTGTTTGTTCCTGATAAAATACAATTGGGAGAAAAATGGGAAAGTGCCAAAGAAAATATAAAATGGCTAAGACCTCAGGTATGTATATTACAGTTACCCCACTTTTGTAGAGCTTTTAGTTCATAGTAAATCCCAGTTTAGAACAATCTGATAGCATTGAAATAATATTAAGAGCTCAAATTTTCATGGGATTCTTTTTTTTGACATTTCCAACTAAACTTTGAATCGGAAGCGGAAATAAAAAAATAAGTCCGCAAAAAAGCATCCTACATTGTATTATGATGAATTTATAAAGCTAGTTCAAATAGTAACAGTAGTAATGATCATTATTTTGTAGGAAATAGTTTCCAATCCCTGTTTTCTTGAAGCTGGAGAAAACAGATTTGACGTTAACCAAGGAAATCTTGGGGACTGTTGGTTTTTAGCTGCGCTAGTAAATATAATAGAAAATCACAAGTTGCTACAACTGATTGTTCCAGAAAATCAAAGCTATACTCAAGACTATGCTGGAGTTTTTCATTTCAGGTAATTTAAAAAGCCAAACGTAATCGATATTAATACTATACTCACAAGGACACCGACACTGCTGATTGTAAGTTGAGTTGCCTACCTAGTAGGGCTTGTATTTAAATTATTTTCAATAGTTTTTTACTGTTTCTAGTGCAGTTTTATTCCAAATTAATGTACGCAATGACAATGGATAGACAATAAATACCAGTTAGTTTATTAATAAGTGCTATTAATATCTTCTGTATGTTCCTTGTGGTATAACAATTCTTTTTTTAATTTCTAGTTGTCAAATTTTTTCTGTTGTGTCAGTTAGGGATAAAAATTAATTTCTACTTATTTTTTCTTGACAACGGTAGCTGGAACGCTACCGAAACGTTGAATTAAAGAATTTAAAAATATTGTGGTTTAATTTCCCAAGAAATTAAAAAAAGAAGTGCTATTTAACTATCGAAATAATTTAATTATGGTCAGTGGCGTCTCGTGGTAAAAATATTAAGGTGCTCTGCAGTTTACCTTGTTAGGGGGATCTCCCCCATCGATTTTATTGTACTTTCTCCGCTTTCCGTGTTGAAATACTGGATTTTTGGAGCAAATGTCGATTGTCACACAAGTAAAATGAGACGCACTACTACTAATTCCCTAAGAAGAGTGATTTATGAATTATTAAGTAATATTATTTTCAGATTTTGGCAATATGGAAGATGGATAGATGTTGTTATTGATGATAAGTTACCGACTATCAATGGGAAACTAATTTTTACGAAAGCTAAATATGCTAACGTTTTTTGGACCCCTTTACTAGAAAAGGCTTATGCAAAGTAAGTAAAGCTTTTCACTTTACTTGAAATCATTGCTTCCCAATAATTGGTTAGGCTTTCTACCGTGTTTTATAAATTTCTAGCAGCCCTCAGCGGCGTACAATTTTTAAATTTATTTTAGATTATATGGATCTTATGCCAATATTGAAGGAGGTTTTGTTTCTGATGCACTTGAAGACCTCACTGGAGGCCTGAATGAAGTTTGTTTAGATCTACTGAATTACAGCAAAAACCATGACGTTTTTAAAATGATGCTAGTTTCTTATTTAAGAAAATCGTTTATGGGCTGCGGTATTACGGTAATGTACATTCACAATGGTGGTACGATAAAATTTTCAAAAGGGATTCATTTATTAACAAAAAGTTTCATCTACCATAGTCGTACAATAAAATTGTTGTAAGGGATTGATTTCTCTGTGAAATTTTCTGTTTACCATGAAAGTATGATTATATTTTGACAAAGGATTTATAAAATTTAAATCCGGCATGGGCGTACGAAATTTTTTTCAAAAGGGGTTCATTTATTTGTAAGAACTTCCCAGTTTCATACGCATACGACAAAATTTTTAGAGGAGTATTTGTCAAAAGGTTAATTTATTTGTTTTTACTTATGTTGGCAGTTGCCATGATTGGAATACATTTTTTTCACAGGGTTCAGCTCAAGCAGAGGAAGAAAGAAAAGATGGACTTTATTCAGGACACGCCTACAGTATTACAAATGTCGTTGAGGTTACCGCTACAAATGGAAAAAAATACAAACTTCTTAGAATTCGAAATCCATGGGGTACAGGAGAATGGAACGGTGATTGGAGTGATAAGTGAGTGTCATATTATTATTATTTTAATAGCTAAACTAATAAATTCACTAATTTAACTTCATTATCTATACCTATATCTTCTACAATATAAATTCCGTCCCACGTGACTTCTGTTATAACTAAGCTATGTTGACAAGTCCTTGGAATAGTATGAGAATCCAGTAAACGTCAAATGAAGTTTATCCATCAAATCAAATTGTTGTATTTGATATGAAATTAATTCGGAAACATACTGATTGACAGAAGTAACTGAATTACATAATACAAGCGTCTGTATTAACGGTACTTTGTTCACATAGGACGGGATTTATAATATATGAACTATACTTGTTATTTGATTATCTACAGCTCTGAAATTTGGAACGAACTACCAGAAAACACTAAGCAAAGATTATTGGTAAAAGCGGATGACGGTGAATTCTGGATGCAATTCGAAGATTTTATACAAACATACAATTTATTAGAATTTTGCCATCCTAACCCGGATTCTTTGGCTTATACCAAAGAAGAGCTACATCAATGGAAGACGTTTCTTCTCGATGGTGCTTGGGTAGCTAAAGTTAGCAATGGTGGAGTTCCTAGCAGTAGAAGTGAGTTTTATTATAACAAAATGCGTTTAAGTTTAATTTCAAATGTATTAATGAACTGTCTAACTAATATTATTTATTGATCTTGTTCGATGTCCAAAAAATCCAAGTTGAACACGAGCATTTTCTTCCCTGATAAAGTGTCGTAGCTTTTGGGCAGTGGCGGCTCGTGAACTTTTTGAGAGAGGAGGCTGGACACGAAACGTTTTTGTAAAAATATACTTTATGCAACCAATTAATTTAACCTTCGCGCAGCGGCCGTACCAGCTACCAATTCTCTAAAATTACCTGTTAACTGAATTTTCAGCTTCATCGTGCCCTTTAAAAGCCAAATCTTGGGATCATAAATACAATAAGAGATTAAAGATTTTTTTTAAAACTTCGCGGTTGTCTTTAACTATATGGTTATGATTTTCTATTTCGCGTGTACGAGCGGAGTCAATCACATTAACAATATTTTGCTTACCGATTAATTTAAACTCAATACTTGATATAATATGATTTTTCATTTCTGCCTAGACCGCGAGATAAATTTTTTAAATCATTATAACTCAAGCGCCCCCAACATGAAGAATTATCAGTTGTAAAGAGTAAACAATTCCAACAATATAATTTATTGTGTACCTCAGACCCCGTTAACCATGAATATTTTTTACAATTGTCAGTGTTAAATGATCGATTTTAATACTTACCTGTTAACACTAATCCCTTCAAATCCGTTAGGGGCCGTTTATTTTTAAAAAACACTTTTTTATCATATGTTAATCCACTAAATGGATTTTCTAGAAACTCAGCAACTAAATCACTAGCACAAGAACTCATTTAAAATTTAAATAATTTTCCAAATAGACTAATTATTCTAACCTTTTACTTCGCGTGGAACGCTAATCATATAAAACAAAACAAACCCGCGAACCCACGCTTGTATCCGTGGTTCGTACCATAGAGAAATATAATATAATGAGAGTTGTCGACCCTGTAGTAACAGTTGGCATCACGTCGATCGAAGCGCACCAGGAAGGGTTGTTGGAACTAATTTTTGAGGGCGGGATATTTAAATTGGTTAGTTGGGATTGTGGGTATGTACATCTCACAATTTGTCTAAAAATTGTTTATTATATAATTATGTCATTACAAAAAATTAAAACTTAATTAATTTTTAATAATGAAATGATTATAATTAATAAACAATTTTAAGACACATAAATTAGATAAATGAGAAATGAACACTAATATAAAATTTTTATTAAACTGCACATAATATAACAAATAATCTACATCTATATTATTATTATCAATTCATCGAACATTTACATATTATTAATCACAAAATAACATATTTTTACTAAACTTACATTATATTTAGGAAAGTTAATCTAATATCACATCCAATTGCACATCATTTTAAAATTATTCACAGAAACTGCAAAAATTTAAATAAAAAGGAGTTAGAAAGTAGATTCTCCATTTCTATGAAGACAGGAACAGGTCTGAAACAAAATAAATAAAATGCATTACCTCAAGTTACAATTTGTTAGGTAGATGAGTTTCTTTGAGACGCTATCATTATTGTTAGAAAAAATAAGCTTTCATTTCACAGGCAATAGCTACAGTATTTTCAAAAGCTTGGGTACCTACTATTATTATGTTCAACTACTTTTGGTAGTAGTGTATGATCTAAGGATTGCAAAGGTAAAACAAATCTAATCAGTATTTTGCATAATGAACCTGTAAATGCATTATTATTAAAATGATCTTTAAACAACCTTTGATCCTTTGATGTAGACGGAAATTCTAAAATGTTGTACCTCTGTTCACTTTGATTAATATCAGATGGAAATTTGAAAAATGTTTTATTCTTACTACAAATTGCTAAGTGGCCAAAAATATTTACCAAGCAATACAACTATGACGTATTATATTTGGTGGTTATATTTTAAAGGTTTACTTACTTTTATTTCCTTAATTAGAACTAAAATCCTTAATAAATTTATAAATAAACTAATTTTGTAGAATAATATTGACACTTCCACTATGACTTTGACAAGCAGAAGCTAGATTCACACCAGCCAATGTATGATTGATTTTGTATATTTTCGTTTTTAATGACTTAAAAGTTGATATACTAGGATATTTCATAATATTTATCGACATTGAAGGATAAATAGTGAAGTGAAATGTAATTTATAACGTTTTAAACCATTTTATTCTATTTCCCTTTTGTAAAAAGTCTTGTAGTTCTCACGACCGAAGCGACTCGATGCGCGGGTCAGTTGCGCAGAAACATTGTGCCTTATACCGCCTATACTTCAATCCGTCTCTTTTATTTTGTCTATGGTTCGTACTTCGTATATCAGCCCACAGAGAGTGTTGCCATTTTCGCGTTTTTGACGGTATTAGCAATTGGGCTGGTAGAAAAAATGGTAACTGTGTTGAGTAACACTTGTTTCCAGAGAGATGCTTGTGGAATCTAGCCTCAGAGCACTGTTGTCAGATTCTAAAATAAGTAGTGAAAACGTGGAATTGATTGTGAAATTTAAAAAAATTTGGATAAACGGGAAATAAAATGAAGAATAATCAACAAAATATTTCTGGTGCTATTTGCTAGATAAATTGTTGAGGAGGCTGGAAGAGGAGCCGCCACTGCTTTTGGGACAATAAGTTAATCTGTCATATTGTTTTTGGTTCAATTACTGATTTAAGAAGATTATAATATAAGTTTATACGTGACACAACTTCAGACATCATTTAACTCAACCAAGTATCCATGTAGAGTTCATATAATAACCTTTTCGGTGTGCGTCATCGATTGTTAATGTCCTTTTAACACATTACGTTGGAAGAAATGGAAAAAAGACAAGTCTGTGATTAATTCTAATAAAAATATCACAATAATGAACCGTTTAAATGTATTACAAACGTTAATTTTAATCTTTGACTTAAAAAATTTGATTATTGTTTAGACCTATCAATAGGGAGAAATTACAGCGTTCAAAATAGGGTGCAAACGTACCTTTTGTAGCGGCAATGTATCTTACGTATTTTTCTAATGTCCCACTGACAATTCTCATCTGGTCCGTACTTTGTTGTTTACGCTCAATTATTATTTATGAAAAGTGAATATTAATCTCATTGTTATATTTATTTAAATAATACAAAAATATGCCTAGACACACGGAAAAACATAGCATTTGACAGTTCTCAAGTTTTTTCAGTTAGAAAAAGAAGCTGGTAATTATGAATATCATAGTCTTTTCGAATTTGGCAGAATACGGTCCTGGGGATTTTATTTATCAAATTTAAGGTTAGATATATGTCAAAATAGCAAATAAGGCATGTCCACGTGACGACACAGACTATTTTGACAACAGCCTGGTGGTAAAATAATAAACAAAGCGTTCAGAACACGTGGTACTTAATAGTGAGGTTATGCTGATTTATAATGATAGATCGTGTTTGAGTTTAGTTGGTTTTGCTTCAGTGTACTTTTAAAGTTATTTTAATTGTTGAACTTGCATATTTAATAATATATATGTCAACTGTCAACTGTCATGGACATGCCTTATAAAATAAACGACATACCGAAAACCCGAATATACATCACAAACGATGACGCACACCAAGAAGGCTATTGAATGTACTATACCTGCAGAGATTTTTTTCCATGTTGAATTTAAAAAAAAAAGGCTCAAAATGTCAAATTTAAGACTTTGGATTACTATAAGTAAGTTTACTTATTGATTTAAATAGATACAGATATTAATATCCGCAGTTTTAATACATCACTTTTTTTGTTTATCAATTTCAATAAACACGTTAATTTCAGATTTTTGGTTAAACTCTCAATTTATATTAAATGTTAATGAAAAAAACGACGATATACACAGAATTTTGGTTAGTATAACACAAAAAAATAGGAGGATTCACAAACTTCCAGAATTGCCAATTGGATTTGTAGTTTATACAGTAAGTTATTATACTAAGTACACCATATTTAATGTAAATATAAATAATAGTGTATTATTTAACAAGCTATTCTCCACGAAGGTGATTAATTTAAATTTAAATTCAGTATAATAATTAATCAGCTATGGATTATTTTTTCTCTGGGACTGGACTATATGAGCCATTATTTCTCAGTTAAAGGCTGCTGTTGATGGACCTTTACCACAAAATTTCTTTTCATCCATAAAACCAACCTATTTGAAAAAAGCTGAACAAAGTAGACAAGTTGTAGGCCATTTAGACCTACCTAACGGATCATATTGTATAATACCTTTCACAGAGGATGTCAAGTCCAGTTGCGAATATCTTCTTAGGATATATTCAACTGTCAATTTCAATATTGAGTAAGTATTTTTTTCTCCAAATGACATTAAAAGCGGCCTTTTAATGATTCTTGACGCTTAGAAGTTGTACTTTTACTGCCTAGACAGAAAAAGTTCGTTGCTAGGCAACCTTCCAAGTAATCATTTAAATCAAACTTTATGTGAGTTCATATACAGTTCTTGATTTTTCCGGTAAAAGGTTAAATTCCACATCTCGCGCCTGGTCTCTTATCTCAGGTGGTGTTAATTGCATCAATTCATCCTCACTTCGCAGTAAATCCATTTCTAACATGACAACTTTCCAAAATTGACAATGACAAAGTAAACAGTAAACAAACATATTCAACAAACGTCATCAGCGGTAAACAAACGCAGGGCCCAGTTACCTTCGATAACATAATTTAGTTATTTGGATATTGATAATGAAACGCAATTTAAATATGAAAAAGTCGATTTTGCGTGGAATTGGAACAAATTTGAAGAAAAAATTTTGTTTCACACGGCAGAAAAGCAGATTTAATGCCTTGGCTGGTTTCATTCCATTTCAACACCAGCCGCGGCATTAAATCTTATGCTTTTATGCCTAGTAAAACAAATAACTATTTTTTAATCTATGTGTAAAATATTACCTTGAAGCGATACAAAATTGGGTGAATTTTACCTGAAGCGGTACCTACTATAGAATTGGGAATAATTTTGTCCACCTTGTATACATATTTTTATGTACACGGTGTGCAAAATAAAATATCATTTGACAATAAAATTGAATATAAACTGATAAAAGGAATTCAAACTTTGAGTGATTGGATAGATTTTTATTTATTTATAAGTTCATATTTTTCGAAATTTTCCAAAAACCCCCTTTTCAAAACTAAAGATACTCATAACTTGATTAATAGGATCGATGGAACGTTAGTTGACCAATAAATTCAGCGGAAAATTTTACATATTCCAGTGTATTTTGAGTCCATTATTCCCACAAATAGGGAATTTAGCAAAACCAGTTTATATTAAATATTTCCATACCTACCCCTTGCTTCAAAATTTTCGAAATGTTCAAAATTCGTCTGGTAATTATTTCATAGCCTTTTCGAATTTGACGGAAAAGTATTGTAAACTAACTTTATAGTCCTATAGCTCGGTAACGAAGGAAGTGAGGACTTACCAAAAGATTATCTTGGGACGAGGAACCCCAACAGTATCTGGAAGCGTAAAATCTTACCTGTGTTGAAAATATAAATATTACAATTTTAAAAAGTGTACAGAAAAAGATGTCAGTATTAAATTAATCAGGGATAGATATTATTTATTCTTTTTTTAATTTCTTGGGAAATTAAACCACAATATTTTTAAATTCTTTATTTCAACGTTTCGGTAGCGTTCCAGCTACCGTTGTCAAGAAAAATTAAGTAGAAATTAATTTAAAACTAACTAAGTTGTCAAATTTTTTCTGTTGTGTCAGTTAGGGATAAAAATTAATTTCTACTTATTTTTTCTTGACAACGGTAGCTGGAACGCTACCGAAACGTTGAAATAAAGAATTTAAAAATATTGTGGTTTAATTTCCCAAGAAATTAAAAAAATAATGAATAATATACCACAAGGAACATACAGAAGATATATTATTATTTATTTAAATATTATTCTAGGAAATAATTATGAATGGAGAATTGACAGATTTTTAATTTTTTTCAACATCTTTTAATATTTAGATGTTGCATGATAGTATATTATGCAACGATCATGTATTAATAACAATTACATGAGAGTTGCATATGCTATTTTTTCTACACCCGATAAATAATCAAAAACCATAAATATTATTTATTTGCTTGGGTGAAAATATTTTTGCTTGTTTTCCAACACATCCTTCGGACTTGTAGCTTGTAGTTTCTTATATTTAGAAATGTCTATATTATGGTTTATATTTACCAACGTTTTTTTATTGAATAATGTGTCCATGTACTAGATGATTTCATAGTTTCCATCAATTCTTGAAAATAAGCAATTAAAACATTTTCGGAGAATGTCGAAATCTTATTTGTATTTCTCCAGTCACTTGTTAACCGTTGTTAAAGTTTTTCGTACACTTTCTTAGATTTTTGGGGCAAAATATTTAGAACTGCATTTTCTGCTTCCTTCGTGGACGTCATTGCATGGCGTCTTGCGGACGTCATTGTATGGCGTATTGCGGACGTCATAGTATGGCGTCTTGCGGACGTCTTGGTTTCAAGCAATGTGACTTTCTTCAGGCCAATATAGAGGCAGCCACACGACGTCGAAAAGACGCAATCCCTTTGATGATGAATGTGTTTTGCCGGCGCCTAGCAAACGGTTTAATGTATTTAAATGTAGATATTCACAATGGAACTTCCCGGATCATGATCTTACAGTAAATACATTGTACTATTTGCTTTATGTGCTGGTAAAACACTTCATCCCATTCATCTCATCGTATCACATCTGCGAGTTGCACGTATCCTCAGTCTTTTGAAGATCGTCCTTCAATTGCAGTTCCGTTGCCCAGAGAAGATACAGCCAAAATCAAACAGAAATAAAACATGAGATTTTGGAAAAAAAGTATTAGTTGCCTAAAAATTCAAAAACAAATATTGCATAATCCGAGAAAAGGAAAGAATATTGGTACATATTTTTTATATATATTATTAGAATATTTTTTATTTGTCCAGTTTATTTTTGATATAAGATTGCAGTGGTTATTTCAAAAGTAGCCAAAGTAGTCTCATTTTGAAGCAGTTATGGAAACCTCCACATGTATATGTGTGGAGGAGTCGATGGTAATTCTTTTATATATCGCTGATATCAGACATTTTGATAAATTATGGAAGTTTAATTTAATACGTACTGATTTTGACATCTAAAATAATTACATAGGAACCTAGGATAACGTCAAATGTACAGCATGTTTGATTGAAAAATTATGGGTTTCTATTGATTAAAAATCTGTATCGTAATGAAAAATCTGTGTCGTAATGGGTATCATTATGAAACGGATTAAGTGCATATAAGTGCATTGTTATAACACGGGTGTAGGAAAATTATTAAACAATAAAGATAAAGATGGAACAGAAGCTTTGGCAGTTTTGATAAAAATAAATGTCAAAAATTGTATTGTCAAAAGAAATATAGTCGGGCCACTCTTAGTTTACTTATCAGTAACTACCAGAGAATAAAATTTTCTTCACAGAAAATTGCTGCAACACATAATGTATGTAGTGTAAATAAATGTTATGATTATTACTTAATAATTTTGACTTTAACAATACCAATGTATCATCTTTCGATTTAAAAAAGATCTACTGTCTTCCAAGATGTTGAATTCTCACTAACAAATAAAAATTTAATGTATTTTTATGGTACATTATATTTATAACATTATCCACCTATCGGGAAAATAAGCTTATTAAAATTTGTACTTCAGTTCCACTAAGCAGAAAGATTTATCGATAACCTAAAGAGTCTATCCCTTCCCTCGGAGATGTCAGCAGTTACTTACCTATCGCGATTGATTAGGTTATTTTACCTTATTGCTGGAACCTAGCGATTATTATTTAGGAGCACCAGACGCACAGCACAGTTCAGTATAATCTGAACAGCGTGCAGTTCAGTTCACTCTGAACAGCGTCGCACCAAACGTTATTGGTTCTGTATGGCCATTAGCGTCAAAATTAAACATAGCACCGGGTGGATAGACCATAAAGGGCTGTGGTGTTCTACTCCTTTTCTCGAGAGCTGTACATATTGAGAGAAGTTGAGAAGACAAGCCACGGTAATGTCTATCAGCCATTCGCATTGCGATTAACAGGCTATAAGAGCTTGGATGTGCTTGTCCAAGTTCACAATTCTTTTTTTAAATAATCGAAACATAATAGGCCATCATACACTCACCAGATAATATACATAGTGCGCAAATAAAATAACCTTTGACCAACAACCATATAAAATAATAGAAGAATAACTTGGGCCACCCTGTATACATATATTATACATAGTGCACAATCTTTGTAAGATCCACATAAAATAATGGAAGGAATAATTTGGGCCATCATGTATACATATTTTTGTGTACATGGTGCGCATAATAAAATATTCTTTGACTAACCATATAAACTAATAGAAGGAATAACTTGGGCCACCATGTATTATTCTTGTGTACAGGGTGCGCAAAATAAAATGTTTTTTGAAAATCCAAATAAAATAATAGAAGGAATAACTTGGGCCACCATGTATACATATTCTTGTTTACATGGTGCGCAAAATAAAATATTCTTTGACTAACCATATACAATAATAATAGAAGGAATAACTTGGGCCACCATGTATACATATTTTTGTGTACACGGTAAGCAGAATAAAATATTTGACAATCCATATGAAATAATAGAAGGAATAATTTAGGCCACCCTGTATACATATTTTTGTGTACACGGTGTGCAAAATAAAATATTATTTGACAATATAAACTAATAAAAGGAATTCAAAAATGTGTAAAATCCAAATGGAGTAATAGACGCGTATGATTAAATTTTTTTTAAATAATTTAAACAAAATAGTTTAAAATTTGTTATCATTAGGTCTATAATGGCTTGATCAATTAATACATGTACATAAAATATCTGGTGTCTATATATTTATTGACCAGGCCATTTTATAGACCTAATGATAGCCTATTTTGTTGAGATTATTTTTTTTAAATTAAATCGAGTGTCTATTACTCCGTTTGGCTCTGACACAGTGTATACTTAAGAATATGAATTGAACAATCAATATAAAAATTCTTCCATTCTCTCAATGCTATATGGATTATCAAATAATATTTTATTTTGCGCACCATGTACATATCTCTGGTGGCTATATTTTAATTGACCGGGCCATTAGTCCGAATGAAAGAAGAATATAACCTATTTTGTTCATATTATTTTAAAAAAATTGTAAACTTTGTAAAACACATCCAAGTTTTTATAACCTGTTCATCGCAAGGCGAACAGCTGATAAACATTATCATTGTTTGTCTTCTCAACTTTTCTCAATATATACAGCTCTCGAGAAGATGAGTATATACAGAACCATTAACGTTTGGTGCCACGCTGTTCAGAATGAACTGAACTGTGCGTCTGGCATAAATTAGGCGTCTGGTCATCATAAGCAAGGTTTCAGCAATTAGTTGATATAACCTAATCAATCGCGATAGGTAAGTAACTGCTGACATCTCTGAGGGTAGGGATAGACTCTTTAGGTTATCGATAAACCTTTCTGCATATTGGAACTAAAGACGACTAAAGTACAAATTTTAATAACCTTATTTTCCCGACAGGTGGATAATATTATAAATATAATGTACCATAAAAATACATTCAATTTTTTTTGTTAGTGAAAATTCAACATCTTGGAAAGACATCTAAGTAATAATCATAACATTTATTTACACTACCTACATATATGTATAAATAGAAAATTTTATTCACTGGTAGTACTATAAGTAAACTAAGAATGGCCCGACTATATTTCTTTTGACAATACAATTTTTGATTTTTATTATTATCAAAACTGCCAAAGCTTCTGTTCCAACTTTATCTTTATTGTTTATTAATGTATGCAACATCTAAATATCGAAAGATGTTGAAAAAAATTAAAAATCTGTTAATTCTTCATTCATAATTATTTCCTATAATAATATTTAAATAAATAATAATATCTATCCCTGATTAATTTAATACCGACATATTTTCCTATTTTCCTACAATTTTTAAAATTGTAATACATATTTATATTTTCAGCACAGGTAAGATTTTACGCTTCCAGATACTGTTGGGGTTCCTCGTCCAAAGATAATCTTTTGGTAAGTAGCCTGTAACAAAAAAATACTTATAATAAATTAAATAATAATAATAATAAATAATTAGTAAAAAAGACCTGCCTAATAAACCGTCCTTCACGTTTATTTAATTTAGGCTAGTACAGAGTAATTTTTTGTCTATTGTCATAAATAACATCGATATACAGGGTGCCCCAATAGTTCGTACAAAGAAGATGGAGAATTATATAGGGTCTAAACATAATTATATTAATGTTGTTTGAATGTCCAATATTTCGGAAACTGTTCGCACGAACATTTATTTAAAATTTATACATTTTTCAGTGAAAATGAGGTAGATGTGAAATTAATTGATCCTTCGGCACCTCTCGGAGGGGTAAGTAATATAAAAATACATAGATATTATTATACTATTATACAAATTTAAAAATTACTTTTTTAAAAGTAGATCGTCCCTTAGAAGTAATAACTAGTTCTCTTCTCGGGATATAAGCCCCGACAGACAAAGAAGTACACTTCAAATTTAACTAAAATACATAGTTTTTTCATTTAAAATGTTACTTGTTCTTTTTTATTTGTTGTAGTTCTCAAGCTCAGTTGATAGAGTTGACAGTGCATCAGCTGATGCTGCAATACAAGAAGTATTTAATAATTTGGCAAGTGAAGATTTTGAAGTCGGTTTTAAGGAGCTGAAATCTGTATTCAATCTCCTCTTCAAACAAGGTATTTTAGTTCAAGACCTGGCCATGTCCAGTAACCTTTTGTTACATACATTTTACATGTAAATAACAGAGAAAGAAAAATAGACGTATGCCAACATAAACAATGTCAAACCACAGATTATAAAGAGAACAGATACGAAAGCTTGATTTACGATTATAGGTCAAATATTTTATAAGCATTATTTTTAAGAGTGATAGTTATACAGATACAAATATTGTTTTAAATCAATTTTATTTACATTAAAGGAAATATAGAATTAAAAAGATTATGTATAAAAATCATACCATAATTATATACTTTTTTTCACAAACCACATCCTTGGCAACCATACACAATAACGGTGACGGCTTGGCTCAAAACATCAAAATATGCTCAAAATCACTTGTAATCTGTGCTCAAAATTCATAACGCCATTTTTATTTGCTTCATTGTTTGAAGGTGTTCAATCGCCGATATTAATTGTTTTATTTGACTAATCGATTGTGCGTTGTGGTAATATTAACTATAAAAATATAGTGGTATAGAGACTATTATTCTTATAAAATGAATAAACATCACGGCAGAGCGTATTGTTCATACAGAGACTGTCCAAATAAATTTTATTCGAAAAGAAAAATAAAGTTCTTAAGATTTCCAAAGGATGAGAGTATGTAATTTAATATCCCGGCTTATGATATAAAAAATTTTAAAGGAAACTTCCAAAAAACTAGATCCGGCACTAGAAATTGTTATTGTCGCCGAGTCAATACTGCAATTTGGTAAGAAATTCAGAAAATATTTTAAACTGGGAACATCGCGGCCATACCGAGTTAAAGGTCCAATGTCATTGAAGACGGAGCTGAAAATCGTTTGATGTTTTACCGGGATTCGTATCCGTTCTCTTAATAATCTGTGACCGTTGCTGTTTGTATTGCAATCTTTGTTTTGGAAAGAGATAATCTATTTAGATGTTGGCATCAAACAAATGCGTTTTCAGTATAGCGGGTTATTCCTCTAGTTTGTTTAATGATGAAAGGGTGTTTCTTTGACGATAATATCTTCATGAAAGTTCATTTATTAGATTCAAATATAATTTCCCAATTTTACAGAAAATCGCGAGTTTTCAAATGAATTGTGTCGCAGTATGATTGCTCTAGCTGATACCAACTTTTCGGGAAAGCTCAATTTTGATGAATTCTACGAACTCTGGGAACAAATTGGAAATTTAAGAGTATGTAAATATGGCTAAAGTTTATTTAAAAGAAATTGCAAAATCTCAAACTCGTATTCGTCACTATTACGTTAAATGGAACAATTATTTTCAGGGAATTTTCCGAAATTTTGATTCTGATACTTCGAATGGAATGTCAGCCAGCGAAATGCGACAAGCCTTGAGAGCAGCAAATTTCCAAGTTAGCAATAAAGTTCTGAGAATGATTATGTTAAGATACGGCAACGAAAATACGGAGTTAGAGATGGAAGATTTTCTACATTGTTGTATTAAATTAAGAATAATGATTGGTAAGTTCAACCTTGAACTGGAAATTAAAAATTCCTAAATGTTTGCAGCTTTCACTACATATACGTCACATACCTAAAGATGAAGTCTCTTTCTGATTATGTATTTTATGAACTAATAGCTAGGTAAAAAAGGGCTATTCGAATTTGAAGTTTGAAGAACTGTGAAAGTCTATAATATATATGAGTGGTTTTGTTTACCAGTTTATACCAGTTTGACGTTTCAATATTATAAAAGAGTGTAACTAATGTTAATGTGATGACCTTGAATTGTATTACAAATTTTATGCAGGTTAATTTTAATCCACTATATGAATTTGAATTACATTTGAAAAGCATTATTTCACAATATTCGAATTTATAAAACAATTTTATGCACGCCATTGGGCGGCTTTTTCCTTCAAAGGGATTAAAAATATGGGTCATCACTCATCACATTAACTTTAGATCAAAGATTACAGAATATATAGGATATATATTCTGTAATCTTTGTCTTTGTATAGATACACTAATTTTTCAATTCAATCATACCAGGATCAAATTAGCTACTATATAGTTAATATAAGTAATTTTAGAAATGATATACATAATTATTTTTCAGATGTTTACAAATCTAAGGATAACCGCGGGGAGAGTTTGGAGAACTGGCTGTTCGAAACGATGTATACATAAATAAATATTGATTTTAGTTGTTATATTCCTTATTAAATTTTATTAATAAAGTTCAAAACTTACATAATAGTAATTATTTCTCAATCCTTGTAATCTATGAGTGTGTGCCACGTTCGTATTACCAGAGGCGTGCTGTAGGGATAAATACTTTATTTCCCCTTTTACAATCTACGCTGCTGTCAGAATGTTTTCAAAACTTTTTTATGCAATCAACAAACATAAATTTCAATATTTATTATGCTTAAAGTCATAAACAGGCAAACGAACGATATAAGGCTGGCCATAGACGGACCGCATGTTGCAGTCGAGACCGACTGCAAGATGCGGTCGCCGCACAGCGATCTGTAGTTTCCATATACTAAATTCATATTCGCAATACACGGGCCGCACGAGCAGTACCTGAGCAGTCGGAGCAATCGCTCTGCGGTCGAGTTTCGCCGTGTGGTTGACTGCTTAGAGCTGCCGGACTCATCATACATGGACCGCTACAAGCTACAAGCAGTTGCTGCC
>CAJUYG010000483.1:161041-185735 GCA_910591675.1 Galerucella calmariensis
CCACCATACCAGAGATGCATATGTGATCCTGGGAATGACAACCATTTGCGCCCTCAAAGGAGGGGTTCTTCGCAACTTTGGCTCTAGGCCAAGCAATATATGTTCATAAAAATTTAATGTGCTACATTTGCGAGTCTAAAATATATCAGATTAATACTACGTAATGTCAACGAACATTAACAAGACAAGAAGGGTCACTCTCCGTCGGAACTTTCATGTCCAGCTTACACAAGCGCGCCGAAAATTTCGATAAATTCCTGGAGCCGTGCACGTGCTCGTGCTTATACGAGGTTGATGCAAACCACTAGCGATTGAAACGAATAAACGTTCACTTACCAGGGTGATTTCAAAACATCTAGCAATAATTGTTATTGTAACCTATTCCGCTTAGTGGGAATTAAAATAAAAAAGGGAATATCGTCAGGATATTTAATTGGTGAATCTAAACATAATTATAAAAAGAGCTGGTAGCAAAAATGAAGGGAAAAATGAAAGTTACATCAAAAAGTAATAATGTAGTAAGCTACAGATGAGACTAGTAGGTATAAAAATTAACAATAAAATGTTTGCAAATGCCAACTTAAATAGGTATTCTAATATAAAATGTATACAGGTCATTACAGGTTGTTTCAAATCCGAGGCCATCGAAGAGTACCAACTTACCTAACAGTAAAATACGGGTACTGGGAAAAATAATAATCGCGATTCGAAAATTGTGAGAATCGATACACGAACCATCCAAAACCGGCGTTTAACCAAATGAGTTAAAATCCATGAATTTTGAAAGTCTTTCATATTGAATAGCCGGTTTTCAAAGATGTTTTAAGATATTTAATTTTATGTTAGGTTTCATTGATTGTTTCGAAGAATATCTATTTTTTATATCCCGGCTCGCAAATATAATTGTGAAATAAATCCGCAGCCTAATACCTATATAGGTTTAAAAAATATTTATGAGGAAACTCTTTACAAGGATGTGTAAACAGTAAATTTTCATATAATTTTCTAAGGGTCGCTCCAACGTTCTCGTGACAACTAATTTTATTAAAATTTTCAACAAAGATTATTTCTAGTGGTTTAACATATTCTACAATATTACTAGGAGGTACATTCAGACCTCCATAGTTTTTAGAAGTCGAATATGCTTTATGCTCTAAAAATATAGCCGCTTCTTTTGGTTATGTATTTTCATCATTATACTTTGTGCAAGCACTACAAGTGTGTTGCAGCAAACATTTCCTTAATAGATAGCCAGAAATGTAAACTATAGTATTGCCATCCGTACTTGAAAGATTTCTATAGTCGCATGTGAAAACTGTTATAAAGAGCTATTATCTGTCAATATAGGTACATCGATATTTTTATATTCTTCTAGCATATCAGGAGTTACATTGAGCAAAACTGTATTAAAATCTTCAATACTTGTCACCTTCAACCTCATTAAAATATTTTAGAGAAAATAATTTCTTAAATGCCCTACAAAATTGAATTGGGGTTGGATTTCTCAAGTTTCCGCAACAATTTCTTACCAGACCAAAAAAAATTTCAATGCAATCCTGATTAAGGTCCTTGTTAAAAGAAATGAATAATTCCTGCATTTTAAGGTTTCCCATAAAGACAGAGCAGAGGTAATAGTAATTTTCCAGCCATTTATAAAGTGTATAGTATTGTTTATACATTTTTCCACGTATGTTACCTTTCCATCATTCTGTTTGCAGAACCAAACACAAAACACTAAGTACGTAAATGTTTATTTTATTTCTAAAGGAAAATTCGCTCACTCAAAAAAACAACTGGTATATTTCTTCACATATCCCTACGACGGACAACCTGTTTATGCATATCGCGCGTAGGAGACTTACGGTGCTCTATACACAGTAGCATCCGATATTTGAGCGAGATAGACACAGTTCGTTTCCTACTAGAATTTTGGCCAAAGCTCACTATTTTGATGCTCTATTACTTGGTCTATTCTAACTGCTCTCACATATAAGTTTGGTGGCATTATATATATCTTCCAAGGTTCTTCATTAAGTCAAGAAGTTGAGACCTTGAGGTCATCTAGCTGATGATAGACCAGTTGATGAAACAATGAAAGCAGAGTATTAGGTCGAATAAAGAATACTTTGAAAGATAGTAGCTTTTTGTATTAAAATCATTAACAATTTAGAAGTATTAAAACCTTTTGCAGATATCGAGGAGCAGTTAGAGATGGCTGAAGACAAATGTAATACTTTAAAAGGGCAATTAGATTATATGAAACAGGTTTATGGAACGAAGCGAAAAATGAGGAAAATATCTTCTCGTAAAACAGGTTATAACTCTTAAATAATTGGGACGTAGATGATATTTTCAATCAGCTTTTAAACAAATTGAATTACATAAAAGTACATAAAAAATTTTTTTTTGTAGATGATGATTCAATGAATTTATCTACTTCGTCTGTTTCCTTTGTATCAGCCGATCACAAATCATTACCGAAAAGACAAAATTCTAATGCAATCGGAACTGATAATTCTGGAGCTGCCGTAAAAACTATTAACAACATTTTAACCGGAATCACGAATTCCGTCAATCGTTTATCTGAACTCCATGTTCAAATATCTGAAAGTCCAAGAAATAAATTTGGAACTGCTCCTAATGTTCCACCCCGTAAGTATAATATACCTAGGTTCGGTTTCTGTTAGGCCAGTCGGTCATTTTAGACCAGAAGTACAAGTAATTAGCAATACGGCTGTTTTTGCTTTATAGGTATCTTGAAGTATGTAGATTAATATAAAAAAAAAGTTTACCAGTCTATCGATTTCCCAAATTAGAAAAAAAAAAATAAAAAAAAAACTCAATATTTTACGCTGGGAGGAAGGTGAAGAAGAATAAAAAATACTACCGTGTAGGGAAAGTGTTTTGCAATAAAAAAAATATCTTGCGTTTTTTTCGTCCGATCAATGGTTTGTCCGTAAAAAATTCGGTAGGTAAACTAAGTATGTGTTCCGCATCCGCGCGACTCTGCTGCACGTTAGGAAAAATTAATTATCCGTAAATTTTATCTATGGAACAGACCTCATAAATAACGGATTCCATCCTATATTTTTTATTGAGATACTTGGTTTTTTATTAGAATATAATATTTATATTATATATGAGTAATTTGCTAAAAATGATTATGTGCTATGACAAAAAAAATTCCATCTTAAAGCCGACACTTTCCTCTTCAAAACGCCGTATTACAATTATTTATATGAACATTATAACTGTACAATAGTTTATAATGTACTCATAATGTACCGCCGCGCTTCAGAAAATAGAGTCGCGCGGATGCGGAACACATACTTAGTTTACCGAATTTTTTCCAGACAAACCATTGCTCGGACGAAAGAAACGCAGGGGACATTTTTTGTTGCAAGACACTCCTACACAGTGGTATTTTTTATTCTTCTCCACCTTCCTCCCAGCGTGAAATATTGAAAAATTTCGAAAAAAAGAGTTTTTTGATTTTTTTTCTAATTTGGTTTACTTTTTGGAACTTTAGTTCTTTACGCCAGGTTATGTTTGAGCGACCAGGGGTCGCGACGCAAAAGATCTGACCGTTACGCGTTACGTTACGCTACGTTATGTTACGTTGCTTCGTTATGTGCCTTGCTTGCGTGCTTGTGCCTCCTTAGTCTCTCTCTCGTTTACGAAGCAGCGATTCATAATAATAAATATTCTAACCTCTGAACCACCGATGCTATATTGAAATTCTATGCAAAGCTGGTATTCGCAGTGCTGGTGATCTACTTGAATTTGTTCGGATAAATTTTTACTATTATTTCCATAATTTTTTTTGCGCGATTAAGGGGTCTAGCACATTTACTTTTCGAAATACAGGGTGTTTCTATAAACTGTAATATAACTTCAAATTAAAAATTTAACAATTCAATTTTATGTTTCCACTAATTTTGTGGTAAACGTACATTTCTTGAATGTCCAATTTGTATAATGCTACGGTTTCCTTTTTTAAATATACGATGCTGTTATAAGTAGATGTTGCCAGTCGGACTCCCTCATGGGTACCGTACCATTATCTATAATAATGAATATTCTGCTAAATTTCAAACGTCTACCTGTTGTCGTTATTAATAACAAGCAGAATAATTATTTAAAAATAAAATTAATAATAAAAAATAAATTCCTCACGGTGAATCGAACTCGGGTCTACTGCGTGAGAGTCTGGTATGCTTACTACTCAACCACCAAAGAATATGCAAATCGTTTATCTATAACGTTAGATGTATTACATAATTTTTGCTTAAAAGGAACTAAAGTTCCCACCGTGTGTCCCGCGACACGTTCTACCTTTTTTTATATTAATCTGCATACTTCAAGGTACTTATGGAAAAAAATCAGCCGTATTGCTAATTACTTGTTGTTACCCCTATCGTCTGGCCTAAGTACTGTCATTGTTTTTCAATCCAAGCTAGATTACCACTTCAAATTCAATCATCACAATAAACCAGCTGTTACGAACTTCATCTTATTTCTATTCATCTCCAACAAAGCGACCAAAGCGTTAGCTTGGTTGTCTTGGTTCGCCACCAAGACGCCTCAAGTTGAGTATCTCATTCTATTAGGCCTGGAACTGATATTTCTTGACAAACTGGTTCACCATTTAGTTGCCCATAATTCTGGTGGTAATAAATAAGCATGATCTGACTGAAATGTTAATTGCAGCTTGGTATTGATAAGCAAAAATTGAGAATAACTGTAATTAGACTTGCTCCATTCTTTAGTTATATGCAATCCGTCTGAAGGAATGTCTAACCATCAGGTAATAGACTCGGAGTTGATTGTAGACAAGGTTTGTGCTAGTAACAACGTTTCAAACAAAAATATCTATATGAAAAAAAAGTTTAGAGAGCCTAAAGGAACTGTGAGGAAGCAAGCATCATCTCAACTTATTAAGAAAACTGTTAAAGTAGATAGACGAATGAATAACGCTACTCATGCTCAACCGTTGGGTTCAACTTCAAAAAGGATGGTTACTATGAAACCTCAAGGTAAGAGACTATAACAGGGATTCGTTTTCAATATTTTATCGTTATAATGAAAAAATAATTTTGAATACATTAACTCTGGTCTGCTGGATAAGTTTTGACAGGTTCTTTTGTGAATGAGAATGTCATTTTAAGCCGGACATTTGAAAACTGTTGGTAATTGGAAGACTTCTATATTTAAGAAAAAATCTAGAACCCTTCAGATCTCAGCTTGTGCATTTATTTAGCTATTTTTTCATTTTTAGATATGAATTTCAAAGCCTTGGCAGTTATTAAAAACCGTAAGTACTTTTCAAACCATTTAAAAAATTTAATCTTTTTATTCATTCCTTATCAAATAATTTTCCAATGTCCCCGTGGACTCAGTGACACCTACGGCATAACGACTTCGACAATTGCGGAACTAGCCAAACGTTACACCCATGCTCAATCCATTAAGAGATGGGATGGAATCAAAGGTTGCAATCTTGCCAGGATCCCCCTGGGCGTCCCTGCGAAGCTGGCGCCGAAGAAATATTTGACGATGACCAGGAAAAACCTATGTTTAACAGTAGGATTCCTGACTGGCCACTGTCAACTAAGGAAACACCTCCATACTATGGGGCTAGTAGACACACCTCTATGCAAGATGAAACTGTCAGGCATGTCTTATGCGAGTGTCCGGAGTTATCGTGAATAAGAGAGTGTGTGTTCGGTGAGTCTTGGCCTACACCTGCCGATATAAAGAATATGTCTCCTAGTGACCTGTCCACCTTCCTGAGAAGGACAGTATGGACGATAACCTAGGAATACAACTCCTCGGGAGGATGTACAATGGGTCACATGTGGCCTAACTGCTGTGAGCCTACACTCTACATTAACCCTCCCTGCTCTCCAATGTCTTTTGTAACCTGCTTTAATTATGTTCTTGATGTGATACAGAAGTGGATATACCATGCTTCTACACTAACCTAAAATATTCATTGACATTGACAGCTGACATGGAACTAAGCAGTGGCTTGACAGATGACTGCTGGCACAGAGCCTAACACAGTACTTTAAAATTGACTGCTGGATGACGTTGTGTGACCAATGACATGGAGCTCACACTTTTTATCATTTTCATCAATTTATTAAGCCACTTTTTTAGCCAAACTTGTGGAAATATTTCACAACAAAGAAGCCAAAAGTAGCGACTCAGATGAATTCCAAAAGACTAAACACTCAAATCAAGAGGCAGATCATAAGCAGATCGTTGCAATAAATGAAGATGTTTCTGATGTACCAGTTTTGGATATTCCAAATGAGAATTACCCACAGATTCCGCATTCACGGAGTAATACCAGAAGATTGTGCCAAAATGTTTTACAGGAGGAGTTCTACTATTCTCAAGGAGCTCGAAGACGCGATATTTTTCAAAAGAACTATGAACTACCTACTATCGCATCTAGAATGAAACAGGTCGCTAAGGCCTATTTGAATACCTTCAGTTTTAAAGTAAGTTAGGCTTTACTTGAGGGATTTTTTGACTTGTGGTACCACTAAAGGCTTAAATTACTATTAAAGTAAATATAATTTGCAAAATTATTGTTTGCAGACGATGGTTTATAAATTGGTTGGAGGGAAACTACCAAATGAAAAAATGACAGTGCCAAGGAAGGTAAGAATACAAACCTTTTATTTAGTAAATTGAGGTTAGCGGTGGTATAGTTAAAATAATACCCTTTTTGGTGTGTGTCATCGATTGTGACGTATATCCGGGTTTTCGGCATGTCGTTTATTTTATTTGCTATTTTGATATATAGATAACCTTAAATTTGATAAATAAGATCATCAGGATTGTATTTAGCCAAATTCGAAAAGGCTATGCAATTAATAATTACCAGCTTCTTTTTCTAACTGAAAATACTAGAGAACTTTCAAAATACTGATGTTTTTCCGTGTTTTCATGCATATTTTTGTATTATTCATATAAATAAAACAATAAGATTAATATTCACTTTTCATAAATAATAATTGACCGTGAACAACAAAGAACAGACCTGTCAAGAACTGTCAGTGTGACAGTAGAAAAAGACCTAAGACTTATTGCCTCTACGAAATTAACGCCATCATAGTATTTTAAACTCTCGATTGATAGGTTGAGTTTGAGCGTAATCTAAACATCAACCAATCAAATTTTTTTAAGTCAAAGATTAGGGTTAAGGTTTGTAATACATTTAAACGGTTCATTATTGTGATATTTTGATTAGGATTAATCACAGACCTGCTTTTTTTCCATTTCTTCCTACGTAATGTGTTAGAAGGGCATCAACAATCGATGACGCACACCAAGAAGGGTATTATTTCAACTATATCAAAATAATGACAGTTGTCATAAGAGGTCAAAATGAATTCTTAAGAATACAACCGATTAATCGTTTTTGGTGCTATCTCTTTTCAACATTTGGAAGTAATAATTAGAGTTACATAAGAACGCATGTCATTGCTTGCAAGACAAGTGTACGTATATTGTATGATGTGTTTTTACTGTCAGTAGAAAAGGATGAGGTATATAAAGTTTGTGTTTACTACTGTTCATTGTTAGTGACCTCAGGATAAAGGTCAATTTTTTCTACTGTACATTTTTTGAACAATTTTCTCAGTGTAACTTGATCCGTTATCTGTCACCGTCAGTTTGAAGGTCACGAAATTTTGCCCCCAAAATATCAAAGGATTTACTCCGGCTTTCGTTTCTTGTTTAGCTGGTGTATTCTGTGCTAATATTAAAAATATTATTTTGTAGACTATACCATTCTGTGCAGCTATCTCTACAAGTCCTAGCCACAATATTGGTATAAATATCCAACAAGTTATGAATATTTTGAAGAATAGACAACCAGTTAATGGGATTTCACCAACTTTAGCCCACAATATTGGATTGGCTGCGGAACGTTTGAATAGTAAACCATTGTCAACTTTGGTAACCACTATCAACTCAAATACTTGGTAAATTCAATTGGATATAAATAATTTTATACAGGGTGGTTCGTGAGTAATAGTACAAGGTGGAATGGAAGATATTCGGATACAAAATACTACGATCTGACGCAACTTAATAAACTATTATATTAATAGAGATAAAGGGTGGTAAAGTTGAATTTACAAAGTAAACTGAATGATTTTACAGATACGAACGTTAAAATTTGAAGATAGGGGTTTTATTATAGTCATGGAAAATAATAATAGTATACACTTACACAGTTTGTCATTTTTCGACCTTTCGCAGCTTAAAGAGTACTCGGTTAGTACTTTATATGGATAACGACTGTACTATATTTTTGTAGCTATGTAAAACCACAGCAGTGCCCTCTGTCGAAATGCAAAATAAATTATCAATATCTGCAGGATCTAGCGAGAAGTATTCCAGAAGAAACTGTTGAAGAAGTTGAATGTGAAGATAAACAAGAAGATATAAAAACAATTGTAATTACAGGTGAGTATAATAAACTAAGTGTGGTAGTGTCAGCAGAAAATTTTGTGAGCTGTGACCTTGAAAAGATAGGCGCCAAACACTTAATATGTATTTTAGGCGCTTAATATGTATTCTTATCATCGTTGATAGATTCTAGTACACTCTATATTGGATTCAAGTCCGCATGTGTTTTTCATTTAGTAGAAACTTCATCTTACTGGAAAATTATACATTTATTTAATTTATATATTGTGTTATTAAGTCTATTACTAAGGGCCGGTTTATTCACTTTCAGTAGGTATAGTGTTCAATAGCGTTACTGAGAGGATTGTCGCCAGTAAGTGTTTATTCATCTTCTATTAGCGCCAACTATAGTTCATTTAAAAACCAGGAGGAGTAATTTGAAAAGCATCACTCACACCACTAAAAGTTACCAGATTAGTTACTAAAGGGTGTGTTCCGAAAACGTAGTCAACAGTCGTGTTCCAAATATATTAAATATGCCTTGATAGCAAAGATAGTTTAGTCATAAGTCGATTTCTGCTCTGATCTGCAGTATATTTTTCAGATGTACCTATACGCATTAAACAAAATGTAAGACTTTTTCCTGTTTCGTTTGTTATTCAAACATAAGAAGATTCAGATTCACATCGACAACAAACAAAAATTATGGTCATTGTTGATGGTGGAGAATTACAGATAGTCAAGTTACTTTGATTATATTTATTACAATTAAATTGAAAAGAATATGACAATTGATAATATGTACTGGCAATAACAATACTACAAAATTAATAGCATTGTAGAGCAATATGCAGTATTAATTTAAACATTTCCAACAGTTATCTTTATGTTGCCGGATTAAGTGTAATAAACCACTTTTCAAATACTTCTGAGATACCTTTTTCCTTCTTTTTTACTTCAAAAACCAATAATGTATTTTCTACCAAACCCATTCTTTTCTATATTGTTTTATATCTTCCATGGCATGTTCTTCCGATGAACTTTGGCGATTTCTTCCCAAATATGTATATAACAAATAAATAGTACCTACATTTGACACGTCAAAAGGTGACACAGATAAATTTAATTTGTTTCAAGAAAATCTGAACGTTGCTTTGAGGCTTGCAAAATTTTGTCAAGCACAGATAATATTTTTGTTCTAACGACATTTTTTATTCACTCATCACAATTTTTCAAAAGTCCTGGTATTCCACCAATATTTTCTGCACTATATAATGTTCCTCTACTTCAGTATTCCCTTATTAATACTCGCTAAACCAACTTTACTACTTTAAACAAATGTAAAGTAATAATGTACCCACTGCTTGAGAATACTTTTGGTTTTTCATCCAATATTTATTTATTTATCTGTCAGAACTATCAAAAATAAAAACTATCAGCTGATGTCAATATTAAAAAGTGTTGTGTGAAACTGGGCTGAATCTGACCAATCAGAAGTCTACAGAATTGCCAACTTAAATTCAAATCACTCCTTCTGGTTTTTAAATGAGGTATAGTCAGTAATAAAAGCTACTGAAGACTTTACACCACAGTATACCTAACAAACAGTAGTGCATCTCCAGGGCGGTACCTTTGAAGTTTAAAAGTAACTGTCGGCCATGTTTTCTGGATAAATGTCAGGTCAGGAGCCAGCGTTATGGGAACGACAGACTCGTACTTAAAAATTTCTTTATTGTAACAATCCAACAAATGAGGATATTTTTCGTAATTTTCGTTTGTTAAATGTTGATATATTATGACTTCATTCATGTCTTTACTTATAAAAAAAAGATGTTATAGACTATGCTTTTTTAAACACTCTGCATCATATGACTTTTGTGTGATCCTCTCTAGATATTTAAAAAATGGGGTTTGGTATGAAAGTAAATGAAACAGCATGTCAATAATAATATTTATCGTCCTTACATTTGGTTCCAAAATTTTTCACCAAAGAGAAACATACCTTTGTGAATCCTTGGGAAATGAAAGGAAGCTATCGTTTGTCTTCGCTCTACTATTAAAACAGCCTTTCATTGCACATACATGTCCTGCCATTGCGAAAGATTATTAAAAAAGTCACAAATATCTATATTCAGTGAAATAAGGCTTTACTTTTTAAATGTTCTCACTAATCTCACTGAAAAAACAATTTACAAAACACCTGTTCACACATAGAATAAGAAATAATGCAATTAACATCCGTTCGTGGCGTTTTCTTCTTCCTTCGTTCATCGTGCTGAGTAATGTCAGAAGTCAGAACTGTCAAATAGCTCGAATGTACATATTCCATTGGTTGGATTCAAACCAGACAGTGACAGGAGAATGCACCACACTCCTTCTTCTCGATTGGTCTAAATATTTTATCCTCAGAAAATGGCGTCTAGTATGCGCAGTCAAATCTGCGCGACTTTTGCCGCGTGTCTAAGATGCACTACTGTTTGTTAGGTATACTGTGCTTACACATCACTTGGACCTGTCACTAAGGAATTATAGAGAAATATAATATAATGAGAGTTGTTGACCCTGTAGTAACAGTTGGCATCACGTCGATCGAAGCGCACCAGGAAGGGTTGTTGGAACTAATTTTTGAGGGCGGGATTTTTAAATTGGTTAGCCTGGATTGTGGGTATGTAAACCTCACAATTTGGCTAAAAATTGTTTATTATATAATTATTCCATTACAAAATATTAAAACTAATTACATTTTTCTAATGAAATGATTATAATTAATAAACAATTTTAAGACACATAAATTAGATAAATGAGAAATCAACACTAATTAAAAATTTTTATTAAACTGCTCATAATATAACAAATAATCTACACCATTTTGTAGAATAATTATTAACACTATTCTATGACTTTGACAAGCAGAAGCTAGATTCACACCAGCCAATGTATGATTGATTTTGTATATTTTCGTTTTTAATGACTTAAAAGTTGATATACTAGGATATTTCATAATATTTATCGACATTGAAGGATAAATAGTGAAGTGAAATGTAATTAATAGTATTTTAAACCATTTTATTCTATTTCCCTTTTGTAAAAAGTCTTGTAGTTCTCACGACCGAAGCGACTCGATGCGCTGGTCAGTTGCACAGAAACATTGTGCCTTATACCGCCTATACTTCAATCCGTGTCTTTTATTTTGTCTATGTAAGGAATTACAGAGGAGATTCTAACCTAAAATTGTTCTTCGCCAGTTTTATGTTTTTACTTAATTTTTTTTTTAAATGGATGTTATAGACGACATAAATCTTTTTCTTGACGAGATTGACGATCGCCGACCTTTATAGCCAAAACAGATTTCACCAATGGGACAATTTAAACTGTTGGGATGATCTTGAATTTTTTCATAGATTTCGTTTAACAAAAAAATCGGTTGTAGAAACTTTAGCCTTCATAGAAGAAAGACTTTTACACCAATCTGAAAGGAATTGTATTGTATTGTATTGTAAAAAAGCATTTAATTTAACTATATAAAAACTCTTTTCAATCTCTTCTCAATCTCCTTTCAACAATCAAAATCTTGGAAAAATCAAACAAGATACACATCTGATACACAGTATAATGCCATCCATAAGTCATCTGACAAAAAAAAAACTGTAGAACTCATTAGTAGAGTCACAGAAATCGCACAAACCACAGAAAATACACTGTTGCCTTATCTATCACTTAGCGCTAAGTTTTCAGTAAGTGCTGAACGAATAAAATACGCTGAATAAACAGAAACTGCTTACTGGTAACCTATTTCAGGGATAGTAGTTCAACAAAAACTTAATTAAAATTAAAACATAATTTTGTATACCCAGGAGATTGTCTTTAACATATTTGCTGCTTGAAATTACCTATCTAGATGAAATTATTTGAATAAAAATGCCAATAACTTAAAATTCCCGCTCAACCAAAAATGACTGATGACATAATGACTACGTTCATAATATATCGAAAACTGACAGACGACGAAGTAAACGCTTATCGTGGTGCGTTTGTGAATTATTTTTAATTTTTGTCTTAAATTTGGCTAGTAGTGGAAAAAATTGTATATACACCATGGTGGTGAAGACATTTATAAACCTCGAACCTGAAGTTTGGTGCTCGGTCACCACCTTGGTGTATAAAATACTAATATTGACTTGTCCACAGGTCCTTCTGGCGATATGGAAATAAAAAGTAAGAATTTGCCACAATGGACAGCAGATAAATCCGAAAATAATTTGTGCACTTGCGTTCCGAACGCAGGTCTTGATATCAATTATGTTTGTAGTAAAGTAAATAGAAAATCTGGAAATATAATTTCATCTCAAATATCAATTTCTCAGGTACGTAGGTTAAAATATGTGTACTATATAAATATATTAAAATTTCCCTCATCCTCCGCCATAACAACAACAGCCCTAGCGGTAGCCGTTTTACGTTTCTATTGGTGGATAAACCAAAATTTGTAGCTCCTCTGATCATCTTCAATCTTCTAATCATGAAGCGAATGAAGTCTTTTTTGTATTATCGAATTTTTTCTCTTTCCTTCCCTATTTTCTTTTAGCCTAAGTACATAATGATACATTATTCAGTATTTTTAAATATTCACTGTTACAGAAAACAAAGGATATACCTAATAAAGGAAACCTAAAAACTGAGAAGCGACCACAAACTACTCAGCCGGCTTGCGCTATTTCAAACAATATTTTTGAAGGCAAGGAAAAAAGTTTGAAGATAGTTCTCACCCACTTGCACGATGAATTTGAAACTATGAACAAGTAGGTAACATTTTTTCTTTTTGGTATGTGTTTGTAGGCTTTTACGTTAAGTATTAATGGAACTACTCTTAAAGTATAGTGTGACAAGTTTATCTGAAGCTACGGGACAACGGTAAGAGGCGAGGAAACATGACGCATATCTGTCATAAACGTACGATTCCTATTTTACCAAGTGAAACTGAAATTACAAAGGTCACTGACAATACCAACGCCACTGGATAAACCAATATCAGTCAATTGAGGAAGTGAGAGGGAAGAACACACACACGCGCTTGCCAATAAGAAGTCAGCTTTCGATAAAAATCACCAGCATGTAGCTCGGAGGGTGTGGTACTTATGGTTTTCGTACAACGCTGCCAGAGCTTGAAGAAGCCCATAACAAATTTAGAAAAGTGCTCATCTTTTAATATTCATAAATTGAAAAAATAATGTTAATAGAAAAAATCCAAGGAAACAAGCACATTAAAGAATTAACGTTTAAACTTATAGTTAATACCTATTGTTAATAATAAAAAGTTTTTCCAATTATTATCACTACATACTTAGCACCTTAGCTTTTTCATAGTTAAACGTGGCAATATCGAATGTTTTCGACTGCAGTCCTTTCACGCCTTCAGATAAACTTGCCAAAGTATACTGCTGGAGACTTCTGGCTTCGTTGAATAAAATTTTATTTCTTTGCCAAACCCTTTTCATTTTAGGCGATATGAAGATTTATCTCAAAAGGCAGTAGACAATGATGATCCCGAAATTGTAAAAAAACTTGAAGCCCTAGAAGCCGATTTGATTAAAAAAGAAGAAGAAATCACCATGGTAATGACTTTATGCAAAGAAGTGATGGCTCTCAAACAACAAATTAAGACACTAAAGCAGAATACTAGTCAGTGTAGTTTTCCACACGAAAGAAAGGACAGTACAACTTCATCTAATTGTCAAGATTTCAACAATCCTCGGGCTGCATTTCATCTAACTAAGTTGTTGAAACAAATTCAAACGTATCAATTGAAATATAAAAATGGAGTGGGAGTGTAATAATAAATAAATTTCAATTCCTTTGAACATTTTGTGTTTTATTTCGGGACTAAAGCGAGGTTTTCACGAACAGATTGTAGTGATCACAAAATTCGCCACAGTATTACCTACCGCTGTTTGCAGGTGCTACTTCCAAGCAACAGTTGGCCACCAGCCTATTGTGGCCTGTGCTTAACAACTTATGTGATGTATGTATGTGTGATTTTTGGGGTGACATTCACTGAGACCTAAAAGATCTATTGTGTTCCCTTGCTTCTACTTAGTTTCTGAGGAGAGTCTCAGAAACTAGTAGCTCCTTTACTCCTATTTCCCGGAGGAGTTTTAGTTTATCTGCAGGCTTCAGCTTAGGTAAATGTTCCTCTTCTATCCAGTAATCTCCCAGGTGCTGTGCTCTAGTTTGAAAGTATGTGGATGGAGGTTTCTTCTTCCATTCCACAAAATCTGCATTCTTCTTCCTCCACTTATGCTTTTTCAGGTGCCCATTCAGGCGACAATGTCCAGTTAGGATCCCTGTTAAAACTCTTGGCGCAGTTTCACTTTGACTTATGCATTCATTTGATCTCAACAGGGTGTCACCCAGAAGAATCTTTGATTGTATCATCCCTACTAGATCTTTCCAATGGTCAGATCTTCTCTTTTTCTCGGCTTTACCTATTTCTTCCAATATTACATTAGAGCTGATTCCGCTAAGGGGGCGTCCATTAATTACGTGAGGCGTTTTTGAGAATTTTTCAACCCCCTCTCCCCCCTTGGTGAGATATCGTGAGATTTTCCTCAACTCCCTCCCTCCTCCCCTAATCTCATGCGAGATTCTTTAAAACCTTTATTTGGACTGTAAACGTGTTGGATTATTGAGAGAAAAAAAACTTGTTCTATTACCTACTTTTATTGAAGACTAGCAAAGACTAGTATTTGTGAATATTAACGTAATTTTTGTTAAAACGCAACTTTACACCGTTTTCTGCGAGAAAAATAATTACGTGATATTTGCCAAGAGCCCCCCTTCCCCTTAAGTGAGATTTGGAAAGATTTAGCGTGACCCCCTCCCCCCCTATAACACCTCACGTAATTAGTGGACGCCCCCTAAAGGGTTCAGGCCCCCAGAAAGGTATTTCAGTCCTCCTCTTTGCTAGTTCATCTGCTATTTCATTTCCTTCTATTGCAGTGTGTGTGTCCTGGAATCCATATTGTTCTCGCCTAGCTCATTGAGTTTGTCTAGGCATTCCCACACCATTTTAGAACTGATTACACAGGAGCTCAGTGCTTTAATGGCTGCTTGACTATCCGGCAATATGATAATTCTTTGTCTTTTGTATCCTTTATCAATATTGAACTGGGCGCACTTTCTTATGGCGTGGATTTCCGCTAGAAAGATACTTGGGGTTTTTCACAAGCTTTCAGAGTGTTTGGTTCTTGACCCGAACACTCCTATCCCAGTTCCTTCTATTGCTTTTGAGCCGTCTGTGTACCATTGAATATATAGCATTATTTCCAAGTCTGGTAATGGTATTTGGATCCCATCTCTTCTTGTTGCTTAATTCCGTAACGAATTTCTTTGAAAAGTTATACTTTTTCATCATACCGTCTTGTGGCATGTCCCAGGGCTACGTTCATAAACTTACTCCAGTGAGTAGAGAAGAGTATGTAAGATTATGTTTTAATTGGGTACAATATTATAATAAAACGCCGTGATACTGTCTCTATTTTACTTGCTTCGGTAATATGGTTATCTCTAGACTAAACATTTTCAACCATCCAAATCCCAAACAGCCCTCTTCACCCTTCACCTCGGTCGTATATATTTTATGATGACGGTGAAAGAGATCGGATAACTAACATCGTATGTGTTCGAAATTATATTCCATCTCAGTCTCGCAAAATAAAATATAACAAGTATGATCACGTGATTAGAAAAGTATGTTTGTTGGTTAGTCGGAGTAACCGTTCAGTGTTGTGTATATGAATTTGGGGTTATATTTTTCATTTCGAAAATAGAAATTAATTAACCTTGGACATTGATTAAACCATGGATGAGATGAATATTAATAATATTAATATTATAACACAATGTTAGGAGCTCATATTTAATAATGATCAATGATTAAGTTTCAAAGTATTATATAACACAGGGCCGTACGGTACTATGAAGCTGGGAGGCAACTGCATGAGGCGGCATTACAAAAGGGCGGCATTAGGAGAGCGAAGCTAAACATTATTCATGCCTCTGTTTTTTATTTAGAACTCAAGCTTTAACTTTTTCCGATATGCGTAAGCGCATACAGAAAAGAGTTTATATTATTATAATAGGTAACATAATTATTAAAGAATAGCTATATCATCAATGTTCAACAAAACTAACTGTTTTTTTATCTCAATTTTAAAATATTCAAAATAAGGGGCGGCAGTTGGGAGGCATGCATCACCCCGAAAAATATCACCGCACGACCCTGATATTACAGCATAGGTAGGCATTAGTTAGGTACCTACCTTTATTTTTAAGAATAATGGTATCCTTTCCAATTGATAGCACAGAGTAGTCCATTATTGATATGCAATGCAATCAACTGTAACCATATATCTATTAATAGGTATATGACTGTATCAAAATCAAATAATATCAATTTATTAATAAAAATAACCAGCAGTAATCTGAACAGAGCTACTGTATAAGACAAACTGTCAAACTGTCAGAGTATATAATACTCTATTAAAAAGCGGAGTATGCAGAGTTTACTCCGGGTAGGTTTCTGAACGTTTATAAAAGCATACTCTATAATGGTAGAGTAAATTTATGAACGCTTCGGAGTAAACTATCCTTACTCAGAGTAAGTTTATGAATGTAGCCCAGGTTGTTTGATTTCTAAGGGCCAGTTGTATGAAGCATAGTTAACCTAATGTCCATGGTTAACCCATGATCACAGCTATTAGAGTGTTGTACGAAACGTAGTAAAGAATTATTTTGGTTAACTCATGAGTTAACTATGCAATTCACTGAACCACCAAAAATGGTGGTTTAACTAAAGTTCATGGAATAAACGTCAAATTCTGATGTGACATATCTTATAATAGACTGTCATATACTATAATTTCACAACTTTTTATTGTTTACAATGGAAAACGTGGATTATTTTGAAGAGTTAACGGATGATGAGGATTTTCTAGAAATGATAAGAGAAGTAGAAGAAGGTTTATTTACTTATTTGTATACGACTTTTATTCCTTATTGAGATTTTATGCTGGGTTTTTGGTTTATGGAGAAACGCTCGCATATTTCGAGCAAGAAAAAATCATTTTGAAGAGTGGACGGAAAATGAGTTTTTTGATAGATTCAGAATATCAAAAGGCACTGCAATTTATTTTTTTATATGGACCACCGCCAGTGCCTTGAGCATAACATTTTTCGTCAGCATACTTTTTCTTGACTCTTTTTTTAATATTACTATATTTATTCAACAGCACGTCACTTGTTCGGTGTGTAGTTGAACTGATAAAATTAAATTCTTCAGCCAACTGAAGCCACAAATTTGTCTTGTGCCGAGAACTTTCTGCATCCGTTTTCTTACACTCTATAACGTTTTTATACTTAGCAACTAGAGAAATCAGCGTCGATTCTTCAGATGCACTGACATTTGGAGTACCTACGCTTGTTTTCTTTATCTGCCATATTTTCACTTCCAAGAGAACACACAAAATGATATTTAACGCCAAGCACGCTTTTGATCATTGACTGTCATTGATTAACGCAGATTAACGATTTCACAGTATACAAAAACTGTGACGATTTTTCAAGTTAGTAGGTACCAACAATATCGATAAAATGCTCGAATGATACTAGAGATTCGGATAACCAACATAAAAATATTAATTTGACTGTGGTTCAACTGACCACAACACGAACATCTTTCGTACAACGATTGATTGATTTGACTATGGTCAACGTGTGAGCCTGGTTCAGTTGATCAACTGGCCCTAAGAAGTGAGGAGATGGTTTTTTTAAGGATTTTAGTCTGTATCTTGTTCTTTCTGCAATACTTTCCACCACCATATGTAGAGGGGTGAGGTTGAGAATCACTTCCATGGCTGCCGTTGGGCATGTTCTCATTTCTCCTGTGATGCATATACAGGATAGTCTTTGAATTTTGGAGAGGTTTTCTCTCGTCTTCAATAGGCTAGGGTATTAACAATACGCAAATAAGCAAAATGAAGATAGCATAGAATTACTGTCAACAGGGGGAGTATTAATTCATGAATAATGAAAAACAGTCTGTCTATAATTAAAGTGCAATGATTGTCACTGTCAGTGGTTCAAGTAAATAATGAAATTTTATAAATATAAAAATCTTTCTAGTAAAAAGTAAAACCGACATGTTTCACCATCAAAATTCATTATGAAGTTACCATTTCATACGTTCATCGGTCCCATTTTGAAGAAAAATCATAAGTCCATAAAATCAATTTGTGCACATCCAACATTATCGTTTTCTCCTTTTTACGTATTTATATTGGGATTCCTTGGAATGGTAAGTACAAATTTAAGCAATTATTCGAGAAATAGAGCATTCTAACCTAACGTTCCGTTAAAATTAGTTGTAAAAGCAGTGAAACTTATTTTTCCAGGCTTTAAGTATATTCGATATTGTTAGAATAATAAAATGTGGATCGGTACTACCAAGTTATCTTTGGAGAGAGCGTTTAAAGGCAAACACTATAGTACTACCAGAAGTTGAACGAGATCTTAAACTAGTATGTTTAGTACTTTCTACAGAATATTACAGTTTTCTACTAATAGGACTTATTACAGTAAGTTATAAATATTTTTATTTTAAATACTTTATGAAAATTGTATTTTAGGGTAATCCCATATTTTTTTTACCATTTATGGTATTGTACGCTATGATTATTTTAATGGAATCTTCGATTTTTGCGATGAGAGCATTTGTGGAAGGGATGGATTTCAAAAAATCCGGACTCGTAATGTCAATGTTTATGATGTACAATTGGATGTCGGTGTTTTGTACATTTTGTCGACAGATGACAGGCTGTGACGTGTGATAGTAGAAATAAAGTTTATCAATCGCTGGTTTTTTATTATTTTTTAACATGGGCCTTCCGCAATGATGAGACGCAAAATCGTATAGATTCCGTTTCACATAATAGGCCAGACGATACGGGTAACAACTACAAGTAATTAGCAATACGGCTGTTTTTTCATAATTACTTTAAAGTATATGTAGATTAATATGAAAAAAAGTTTACCAGCCTATCGATTTCCCAAAATAGAAAGAAAAATCCAAAAACTTTTTTTTTCGTAATTTTTTAATATTTTGCGCTGGAAGGAAGGTAGAGAGAAATAAAAAATACCACCGAGTAGGGGAAGTGTTTTCAATAAGAAAGGTTGCCTGCGTTTTTTTTCGTCCGAGCCATGGTTTGTTCGGAAAAATTCGGTAAACTAAGTATGTGCAACGAACATTAAAAAGACAAGAAGGGTCACTCTCTGTCGGAACTTTCATGTCCAGCTTACACAAGCGCGCCGACGATTTCGACAAATTCCCGGAGCCGTGCACGTGCTCGTGCTTATACGAGGTTGTTGCAAACCGCTAGCGATTAAAACGAATAAATGTTCACTTACCAGGGTGATTTAAAAACATCTAGCAATAATTGTTATTGTAACCTAGTCCGCTTAGTGGGAATTAAAATAAAAAAGGGAATATCGTCAGGATATTCAATTGGTGAATCTAAACATAATTATAAAAATAACTGTTAGCAAAAATGAAAGTTACATCAAAAAGTAATAATGTAGTAAGCTACAGATGAGACTAGTAGGTATAAAAATTAACAATAAAATGTTTGCAAATGCCAACTTAAATAGGTATTCTAATATAAAATGTATACAGGTCATTACAGGTTGTTTCAAATCCGAGTCCATCGAAGAGTACCAACTTACCTAACAGTAAAATACGGGTACTGGGAAAAATAATAATCGCGATTCGAAAATTGTGAGAATCGATATACGAACCATCCAAAACCAAAGGCGTTTAACCAAATGAGTTAAAATCCATGAATTTTGAAAGTCTTTCATATTGAATATGCCGGTTTTCAAAGATGTTTAATTTTATGTTAGGTTTCATTGATTGTTTCGAAGAATATCTATTTTTTATATCCTGGTTCGCAAATTTAATTGTAAAATAAATCCGCAGCCTAATATAAAGGTTTAAAAAATATTTATGAGGAAACTCTTTACAAGGATGTATAAACAGTAAAATCTCAACAAATATTATTTCTAGTTGCTTAACATATTCTACAATATTACTAGGAGGTACATTCAGACCTCCATAGTTTTTAAAAGTCGAATATGTTTTATGCTCTACAAATACAGCCGCTTCTTTTGGTAATGTATTTTCATCATTATACTTTGTGCAAGCACTACAAGAGTGTTGCAGCAAACATTTCCTTGATAGATAGCCAGAAATGTCAACTATAGTATTGCCATCCGTACTTGAAAGATTTCTATAGTCGCATGTTCAAACTGTTAAAGAGCTATTATTTGTCAATATAGGTACATCGATATTTTTATATTCTTCTAGCATATCAGGAGTTACATTGAGCAAAACTGTATTAAAATCTTCAATACAATTGTCACCTTCAACCTCATTAAAATATTTTAACGAAAATAATTTCTTGAATGCCCTACAAAATTGAATTGGGGTTGGATTTCTCGAGTTTCCGCAACAATTTCTTACCAGACCAAAAAAATTGTCAATGCAATCCTGATTAAGGTTCCTTGTTAAAAGAAATGAATAATTCCTGCATTTTAAGGTTTCCCATAAAGACAGAGCAGAGGTAATAGTAATTTTCCAGCCATTTATAAAGTGCTTAGCATTGTTTATACATTTTTCCACGTATGTTGCCTTTCCATCATTCTGTTTGCAGAACCAAACACAAAACACTAAGTACGTAAATGTTTATTTCATTTCTAAAGGAAAATTCGCTCACTCAAAAAGACAACTGGTATATTTCTTTACATATCCGTAAATTGGAACCTGATATCAACAAACTTATTGAACAGCATCAGATTCAACCTCCACATTAGTTTTTATATAAGAATTGATTATGTTTGTTTTATTTTCAATAAAAGATACTCTGTCCGAATACAAAGTTGCGTTTCAATAATCAGTTATAAGTACTTAGCGGTTTTTAAGTATGTTTAAAAAGGGGGGCGTTAAAAAATAATTTATTCCTAGAGTGGGCAGTAGACAAAAAAAGGTTGGGAACCTATGCCCTAGAGGATGATGCGGTAAATAAAAAAACGGATTTTTTATTCACAAAATTATAATCATTTATCGATAATTATTTATCAAAAGGTTTCTTTGTATTGAATTATACACTGTTGATGTTCTAATTGTATTCTAATATCTACGGTTAATATTCACTGTTAATAACTTATAGATTTTCCAAAGAACGTCTTTAAGATAGATTATTCTTTTTCATACAAAATTCGCTTCGAAAAATACTCTTCTACTTAAATATCTATTAACGAAAAACAAAACAGAAGTGTTCATTAGTTTAATTTGTAAAATGTACGAAATAAGTGAAGGTAAACCTTTCTATTTCTCTTTGAAAATTCTCATTTGGTTTAACACGTATTCTCCAAAACATGACAGAAAAGCAATGACGATTTTTTATATATTCGGGTTTTTTTTAAGATGTTCGATGGTCTTTAACGTTCTATGTCCCATTCTACATTTTATAATATTGAGAAAAGGTAAGAAAATTGCTTATAATATCAATAAAATCAGGAGAAAATATAAATTTGTTTTTAGAAAATATTGATCTGGATTTTAGCGAAAATTTTTTCGTAATATTTGGTGGAAGTGGTGCATTGATAGTAGACAATTGTTTTGCTTTATTATCCAAGAGTATCTCCAAATTTTTATGCGACATTAACAAGTTTACGATTTTTGGAAAGCCAGTCGGATTTGAAGAGTCCTTTAAAAATATCGATAAATTTTCAAGATTTATTTTCTACTATAGCTTTGTAGCTTTGGCCATTTTTGGTTTGAATTGTTAGTAAGACACGTCTCCTTTATCCTTTCTCTCTCCTGTCTCTTACCAGTTAAAGGATACAGGTCCTGGTATAGTTTGTTCAACCATCCTTTGCCGTTACATCATAATCAGTGACGTATTCTGCTGTTTTACGTATGTCTTATATTTGTTGAATGTTATTTTATACTACTTAATCCCAAAATTATAATCAATGACATATGTTAAGAATTGTTTTCAAAATATGACAATTGAACTGTCAAAAAGTGACAGATAAAATTTATGTCGACCTTGGATAAGAAATACATTAATGACGTCATAATTCCGTCTCATCCATTTCATGAATGAGAGAGCAAGCTGGACAATGTATGACGTAACGGCAAAGGATGGCTGAGCAAACTCTACTTAATTCGAAACTTGAAAGCTTTATTTTAAGTCCAAACTCAAATTCCACTTACCAGTTCTACCAACTCTGGAAATATGGCACCTATTTTAGAAGTCATAATTCTATTTTGAAAACCTTGTTTTTAGGTTATGTTGGAATAGAAAAGTGCCTGAAAAAACGAGAATTAACCGGAGTCCATTTAGTTTGCAGAGCAGTTATACCAACTTGGTGGCCTCGTTCTCTCAGCAAATCTACCGAGTGGATGATTTTCGCTTACCAGCTAATGAGTATCTTTTTTTGTGTTTTTCCAGGTAAATATCTTCACGTATAAACTGAAAAATATTAATTCCACTACTAGCTGTGAAGTTGACAATTATTGCTTCTTCTATCCAACTGAGAAGTTGAATTTCTTTATTAGTGGTCAATAATTTTTTTTATTATAATAATAATAAAGGACAAATTCAAATATTCTGAGAATTCAGGGATAGTAGTTCAACAAAAACTTGTGTATACCCAGGAGATTGTCTTTAACAAATTTTTTGGCTGCTTGAAACTACCTATCAAGATTATTTGAATAAAAATACCATTAGTTTAAAATTCGCGCTCAACCAAAAATGACTAGTGACATAATGAGTACGTTCATAATAGTTATTTATGTACCAAGGGTATAAATAGATGTTTATGCCCTGAGGGCGACGTCTTACGGTTTGTAAGTCGGCCACATCTGTTTATGCCTGCGGTACATACAAAATTTTTTTGTCATACTAGTTCGTTATTGCAATCCAATCTCAATACAAATCAGTGTTTTAAAAAATCCGGTTTGAATTAATAGGTGAATGTTGACAAACGTAAATGTCATAATATGACAATACATTTTTTATGTGTCAAAGTTAGAAGTCAAAATGAACGAAGACTTTGGAGTTCCTGACAAAATTATTGAAAAAGCAAAGAAAGCAACTGTAAATCTGTGGCCAAAAAAGTCTAAAGAAGCTTACGACATGGTTATTAAATAAGTTGGACAAAAAATTATTTCTCTTTATGCCCGCACAGGCATATAGTATATAAAATAGATAATTAAAATTTTTTTTATATGTATAGATGTACAGATAGTTTAATTAAAAAGTAGTAAATAAAATAAATAATATTGAATAGTAAAAAAATATATATGTACATGAATAATACAGAAAAATATAAAAAAACTATCAAAAGGTGAATAAAATATTGAATAATAATAAAAATACTAAAATACTTAATTACTAGGCGTGAGGCAGATATGTATGAGATGTCGTACCTGAGAAACGGATGAGCAATCAAGTCTACCAAAAGTATTTCTAAATTAAATGTAAGAAAGTAATTAAAAATTGACATTGGTAAATAGGTAACACTATTATCTCTCTCAGTGACATTTAGCCAGAAAACAACAAAATAAAGAAAATAAAGAAAATAGAGAAAATAAAGAAAATAAAGTTGATTCATGTCAAGATCTTATTGGTTTAATTTCCATAGCAAAGAACTGACCAAATATTAATTCTCCATTCCGTTGACACTGACCGCAGTGTCCCTATCGATCGATAAACAACAGGGCAACAACACTAACTATAACAACAGGAATAATAACCAACCATTCCTGTGCCATAGCAGTATGCAGTATGAAAACTAGCACACTGACCGCAATGTCACTAGCCCGTACAAACCACAGTACGACCCCTGGAAAACTGACCACAGTAATCCAAACACAAACGCATACACTGACCGCAATGTACTACCCCGGAACAAACAATATAATATTACTAATCACTTTATTTTTCATTACACCTCGTAGGTGAAAATATATAAATCAAACAATACAACCCTGTAAGATTTAAAAATAAGGTTGTCTAAATCAGTGTTAACCAAATTGACTATAAAATATTAATTGATGATAATATTTAATTTATTCAAATAAATTACTTGATTGTGAAATAAAACAAATGCTTATGGATAATACTTAATTACTCAGTGAGAAAAC
>CAJUYG010000484.1:0-23277 GCA_910591675.1 Galerucella calmariensis
AAGTCTCACGATGCAATAAAATCAGATTACATTTTCACTCGCGTATTTTATTCCAATGTTTTCGCTTGGTTGGATAAACTCACAAATTAACTTTAAGCCGTCGAAGATGTTACCAGACCCGGTGGTTTTCTAATAATGTAGAAACGTGGTAATGGTTAAATGCAAATTGGACTAATTTAATCTAATGGAATATAATTATACAAAGTATCAAATGTTATAAAAATCTTTATTGGTTTTCACGAAATTAAACAGTTATACTTGGTAACATCCCATTTTAGATCCATCCTCATGCAATTATTCTAGACGAGGTTAGGTTCTCCTTTAGGGCTTACGTAGACCCTTTGCTTATTTTCTTAACCAGAGCAATGCCGCCCGGGGGTACTTATCTTAATAATGTCTGTCGACTTTTCACCTTTCCACTGCTCAATCCATGGAAACTAGATAAGGAGAACTAGCTCATACGGGAAAATTGACAAAATCTGTCCTTAATATCGTTTATCTGAGTATTTTGTCTTTTCACCGCAGCGTCGCGCACTGCATCTCCTTTATCCATTTAAAACAGTATCAACAATAACCTTACTTTTTATAGTTCTTTATAAATGACAGTAGTCAAATATATAGTACATTACTCATGACAAAAACTCAAAATAGGAACTAGAAATATTAAAATGTCTTAAAATTAAAAATAATTTGAAGAAAATCTAGACTTTGATAAGGGGGTCCGGTGAACTATAGGGACACACGAATTTCTTAGTGATTTTGCGAAAAATCGAGTACTCACCTATTTTGAGGATTATCCGTCGAAAAATTTGCGGGTTATACACAATTTACAGAGAAAAATCCAAAAAAAGATTTTTTTTCGCCACTTGAACCATCACTTTTGGACTAAATATTTTATACAAACAAGCGTTTAAACGTATCACACTGAACGGGAAAGTGATGAACAACTAATAATAACAACATTTCAGTGAGTTTCTTCAAAATATTGTTTAAATTACCACTTTTATAAATATATATTCATAAAATACTTCAACCTAGAATTGTAACTCCTATGTTGTCAGCAGTGACTACTGTTTTAACTGCCATCTGAAGTTTGGCCGCAGGAACTATAAAATTCAGCGGGAATTTTAAATATCAAGTTGATGGAGAATTTTATCTTTTTAAAAAATAAATCGACTGTTTACCTAAAGAACACAAAATTCAGATGCTTATAAAAATATATAAATTATAACTGATAATATTTCGCCAAATCTTGCATCAGAGCTGAACATACGAGAATATTTGACAAACTTTTGTTGATGCAAGATTTGGTGAAATACTATCAGTTATAATTTAATATGTTTTCATAAAAGCTGCACTTTGTATTCTTTTGGTAGAAAGTCAATTTATTTCTAAAAAACTTGTGCAGCAGAGTAAGAGTTAAAGCAACATAATGCAACATTTTTGCAGAAGGTAAAGTTTGCAATATATAATTTGTGTGTCTAGGAAAAAGTATATGGTGAACGACGAATACTTTAAAGGAAAAGACTTTGGATAATTAAATATTTATTTAGTGATAATAACAACATTTTTAACACACATACCATACATAACACACAACATACTACCCAACTAGATTATTTCCCAATATTCTGCTATTTTCATTCCTAAAATATAAGTATTTTGTGTTATTTTTTCTTCCATGTGGTTTGGCATCTAGTTCTAAATAATTCAACAAGGAGGGTCACGTATGAAGTACCTATACTCATTTCTATAGTGTCTTCTCCTTTGAAAGCGTTTTTTTAGAACAAAATTTAATATAGCTGCTTTCATTATTGGATCAACTAATGTTGAATCCTTGTTAGTATTCATGAATTTTGGAAATTTCATATCATCTCCTCTTGAAATAGTATTAGGTTACTTTTTTACACCATAAAAGGAGAATTCTAATTATTAATTAACCTATAGACTTGCACCTAATATTAAATTTAGGTAATTACCTGGAATGAATAAAGTGAGAAGAGCTTTTCTTTTCAGCCTCTTTTTCCTGGTACTTCACAGTAACCTCTAAAGTGTCTAACACAAACACGGGAATTTTGGTATATTTGTTTTGAAGGCATGTAGTAAAACTTCACATTATTAATATTTCTCAGCCAGGAGTTAAATACTTCTGGTTCACGTTTTAAAAACCGATGTTAAGCACTCGTTTTGTCTCAGCAAACCGGAACACAACAAAGTTTTTTACTTGGTTTGTTTATTTTTCCTTCCAATATGACATCTTGACATTACGATTCTGATTATCAGTGCCCTCTGCAGTTTGGCCGCATCGTAACTTAAAACATTCTCTCCAATCCCAGTTACAATTCTAGGTTGAAGTATTTTATGATATATATTTGAGAGGCTTCAAATTTGCTTGGAAACAATTAATAAAATGACAAATGACATAGAAGCTCTAGCGTAAGCAGTAGTGTGCAACGCCCGTCAAAAATCAGCGATAACCACAAATATACAAGGCCAATACACCGAGATCAATTTGCATACAGAGAGGAAAAATCAACCGAAACAGCATTACATCAACTCATAAAAAGGGCTGAATACGTGCTGGAAAACAAAGAGGTATTGCTCGCAGCCTTTCTTGATATAGAAGGAGCTTTTGACAACACCTCCTATGAATCTATAGCTAAGGCGACAAGGAATTCTGGGATCGATGCCACGAGCTGCAGGTGGATAGATTGCATGCTCAGAAGCAGGCTCATAGAATCAACTCTGATGGGGGAGACAATGGCCGCTGCTGTGGAACCTGGTCATGGACGGGCTCATCAGAAACCTACACAGAGAAGGATTCAACACCATAGGATATGCAGACGACCTGGTAATTTTATCCCAAGGTGAATACAACAGTATATACAATCAGAGACAAACTCCAGATGGCTTTAAATGTAGTAACAGTTTGGACTGTAAAAGAAGGGCTACGTATTAGTCCTTCGAAAACACAGATAATTGCGTTCACCAGAATAAGGAAAAGGGAAGAACTTGGCCCTCTGACGCTTCAAGGTGAACCAATACGATTGTCGGATGAAGTAAAATATCTTGGGATTATCCTAGACCCAGGCTTAATTTGGAACCGACACCACCAGCACGCTATCAAGAAAGCAGAGGTGACCTTCATGGTTGCCAGACGCACTTACGGCACTAAATGGGGACCTAGACCCAGCATGGTACACTGGCTGTACAAAATGGTTGTCATTCCCAAGATCACATATGCATCTGGTATGGTGGCCAAAGATCAGACAATCCTCTGCTATGCTAAAACTAAGCAAGGTCCAAAGACTTGCATGCATTGGCATTACAGGGGCAATGAGGACTACTCCTACAGCGGCGCTGGAGAAAATGCTAGATCCTCCTCCGCTACCTTGTGTCTTAATGTGCGAAGCAAGGGCAGCACTAACCCGACTGGAAATAGCATCAGACCGTGACGTGGCACATGGGAGAGGACACACAGAGATAAGGCATGTGGATGATGACATTTTCAAAATGCCAACAGACCACATGACCACCAAATATATCTTTCTAAGAACTTCGAGATTGTCATCAAAGATCGAAAGGAGCTTGAGGAAGAGAACGCACCGGAGCGAGCATATACAGCAAGACGAGCAAATATGAAGGGATCGTCTCGCTTGGCAAATACGCTTCTGTATTTCAAGCAGAGGTCTATGCAATACTTGCTTGTGCAAGGGCAATTAATATGAGAGCCTACAACAACAGGCAGATCAGGATCTACAGTGACAGTCAAGCCGCCCTTAAAGCACTTCAGAGCTATAGGGTGACATCTCGGCTAGTATGGGAATGCGGCGAAGAACTTAGAAGACTGGCCACTCGGAACAGAGTAACACTGGAGAGGGTCCCAGGTCATAAAGGAATCGCAGGCAATGAAAAAGCTGACGAACTCACAAGAGTAGGATCGTCAACTCTGATGAACGGACCCGAACCTGCTGTGGGCATCCCCAGATGCTTAACGAGGTCATGGTTAAAAGGGTGGTTGAACGAACAACACAAAGAACCTGTATGAGCTAATACAGGGAACGGAATGGCTGAATAGGTTGTAGTCAGAACACTAGGAGTATCCACAATAAGCCCAGGAGGCTGAGGTGGTACCGGCGAAGGGACGGCTGCTTTGAAAAAAAAACCTCATCTTATAGAATTGACCGTTATGTCCGTGATTCCATGTGTCGTATTGATTTGACACCTCTAGAATCCGAAAATTGAAAAATCGGTAGATTTGCTGGTGAAAAATCGGTAGAAATCGGTATATTTGAAATAAGGGGGCATAAAATTGAATAAAAAACAGTTTTAACAAAATGGGGTTATAAAAGACTTAAACAATCGAATGAAAAAAATGTAAAACACTAACATAGCTCTAAAAAAAATTCAATCGTTACTCTTAATCTTAATCTTTGTCGGTAGTAAAGATCCCAAAATAAATATAAGATATTTGATATTTCACTGGAAGGCGGTCTGATTCTTGTTTTTTTTTTGTAAACGGGTGCCGTACTCATTAATCATGTAGGTATACGGCTCGCTTTTGTTGCCAATAACAACGAACATTCTTGTTAATGTTCGTTGTCAATAACGAGACACGAGACCTGGAGCGCTATTCTGTACGCGGCATTGACAGTCGTCGGTATCGGTATGTTAACAACAGCCTTCGGTTGCGCTGCCGACGGGGCTAATATAACGCTATTCTGTATGCCACTGTTTTCGACGCTCGGAATTGCAACCAAAAATTATCGGCATAGAAGTGACGTCACTCGATTCGGTACATGTGGCCAATGAGCGATGAGGGAAACTGTCAAATTTGTAAACAAACAAAAGTTCACGTTGAAGATTAGAGGTTAACTGGGTAAATTATTCCTCAGGATATAGCCCAAAAAATGAAGAAGAAGATTAAAGGTTATATTTTGGTTTCGTTGGAAAGTAGGGTTATATAATTAGATAATAGATAGTGATAGTGACATATTTTTTATATGTTAGCATAAGCAATACAATTCATGTTTATATTAACATTAACAACTTCAAAAACTCGAAATTAAGAGTCAACTAGCATTGAAGAATTAATCTGGCGTTAACATATAATATCTCTTTTTTAAGTTTCAAAAATAGTATAAGAACAGATATTAATTATTTTAAAGGAGTTTCTTGTTCTATCAAAACTCAGCGTTATAATACCGCTCAGAGGGATCATTTGATTCAGTACATTCAAATTTTAATGAAGGGAAATTTTGTGTAAAAGATGGGAAGGACTTATAAAACACTAGATTAGACACTATACACAATATAGTTACTATTCAAATATTAAAAAGTCACTTAAATAATCCGCAATTCCAGCCAAACATCAACAAATAATGAAAATTTCCTTTCAACGGAAATCGATAACGGTTACCGTGGGGCTCATTAGATCACGGTAGATATACCGATTCTCATCGACTCGAATTCGCGATATCGGACGGTGAAAAGGTATACAGAATGCCGCACATGCGACTACCGACAGCTGTCGATAACTGAGTCTTACCGATACCGATTTCTCTCCGAAATGAGTTACAGAATAGCGCTCCAGTAGGTAGTCGAAGAAAAGTGCAACACTATTGTATGTGATATACTAGCATTACTGGAATATATTGCGGACATCCGAAAAAGTAAAAGTCTATACAAATTTCAACACTTAAATATCATCGGTAGATAGGTGTCGCAAATCGTTATATCGGTAGATTACTTCGAAAATCGGTAGCTCTACCGATAAATCGGTATGGTTGGCATCGCTATATGACGAATGTCCTAAGACTATACGTTTACGTAATTCCACAAATAAATAAAAATATCATCAAAGCTCATTTTATGCTTTCACTAACAAAAAAATTATTGTGTAAACATTTTTTATTCGACGACCATGGCAGAATTACAAACAAGACCAAAACCGCGGGTTTGTCGTCTATATTATACTTTTTACGGTTTCGCATTCTCGACTTTTATCAGTCTTTACCCTCTAGGAATAAAAAATGTGGAGTATAAAAACCGCATAAAACACTGTCAAAAAAATTAACAGAACGGTAAAAAAAATTTGTATCTTATACAATGTACAGGTTATTGCGTATGTCTGTATATAGGGTATAATGAGTTTTTCTTTGGTGTTAAATAGACATTCATTCATACGTTTGGGTTGGGCACAACAGCCCAAGCACTTAAACTGAATCTTTGTACCATTACCCATGTTATCTACCTACTTCCATTCCAGAAGCTTCGTGTCTTCTATAAAGGCCACTAATTTATCTGAAGGGATCTTCAATAGTTGTGATGGTTGTGTTATTTCCACTCCAAAGTGCTTCCGTCTGAGTCCTTGTTAGTTCTTATAGAAGCAGAGTATGTGAGTAGGTGTTTCATCGTAGAGTTCACATTTCCTGCACATAGGTTCACTAACTTTGCCCATCCTGTGCAAATGCTTCCTCAGGATACATTGTCCAGTCACCAGGTCGGTAACTGTCTTCAAAATTCTCTCACGAAGTTTCAGCAGCCTGGACGAGAGTTCCTTATTATTCAGTAGACTCTTAGTATGGAGGTGTCCTTGTGTCAGCCTCTATTTGAGTTGGTGTTCCTTAACTAGCCAGTTCCCGACTTCTCCTTCTGTGTAATACTTTGTGATTCCACAAAACGGTTTCGGACCTGCGAAGGCTCCTTTAGAGCTTTCTTTAGCTAGCTGATCTGCTTTTTAATTCCCTGCAATTCCCTCATGTGCCTGCACCCATATTAGAGACACTTTGTTGTCTCTTGCCAGCATGTCAAGGGATTCTTTGCAGTTTTTTACCAGTCTAGACTTAGTTGTTGGATTCCTGATAGCTTAAAGCAGAGCCTGGCTGTCAGTGAAAATTTTAATTTTTTGACCGGTATATCCTCTTCTGATGTTGTCATCAATGTAGGCTATAGCTGCAATCGTCTCTGCTTGAAACATAGTTGTGTATTGACCAATGACATGTCTCAATATAACAGAAGCCATGACAATCACACGTACCAGGACTACAGCGGTAATTCTTAACCTTACTCCTCTTGATATTAATACCAAAGAGTTAGCTGTGATGTCCATGAAAGATCTATTGTGCCCCCTTACTTCTACTCAGCTTCTGAGAAGAGTCTCAGAAACTAGTAGTTCCTTTAGTCCTATTTCCAGGAGGAATTTTAGGATGTCTGCAGGCTTCAACTTAGGCAAATATTCCTCTTCTATCCAGTAATCTCCTAGGTGCTGTGCTCTAGGATTCTGAAGTGCTGTGCAGTTGGAAAGTATGTGGATGAAGGTTTCTTCTTCCATTCCACAAAATCTGCATTCTTCTTCCTCCACTATTTTGAGCTCTTTCAGGTGCCAATTCAGGCGACAATGTCCCGTTAGGATCCCTGTTAAAACTCTTAGCGTAGTTTTACTTTGACTTATGCATTCTTTTGATCTAAACAGGTTGTAGTCACTCAGAAGAGTCTTTAATTGTATAAGCCTTACTAGATTTTCCAATGGTCAGATCTTCTCTTATTCTCGGCTTTACTTATTTCTTCCAATATCACATTGGGGCTTATTCCGCAAAAGGGTTCAGGCTCCCAGGAAGGTATTTCAGTCCCCCTATTTGCTAGTTCATCTGCTATTTCATTTCCTTCTATTCCAGTGTGTCCTGGAATCCATAGTAAGGTGACTATATGATTCTCGCCTAGTTCATTGAATTTGTCTAGGCATTCCCACACCATTTTGTAACTGATTACACAAGAGCACAGTGCCTTAATGGCTGCTTGACTATCCGACATTATGATAATCCTTTGTCTTCTGTATCCCTGGGCGCAATTTCTTATGGCATGGATTTCCGCTTGAAAGATACTTAGAGTTTTTCCAAAGCTTTCAGAGTGTTTGGTTCCTGGCCCGAACACTCCTATCCCAGTTCCTTCTATTGCTTTTGAGCCATCTGTGTACCATTGAATGGCATTATTTCCAAGTCTGGTAATGGTATTTGGATCCCATTCCTTCTTGTTGCTCAATTCCGTAACAAATTTCTTTGAAAAGTTGTACTTTTTCATCATACCGGTTGTCTGATTTCTAAGAAATGATGAGGTGGTTTTTTTTTAATGATTCCCTCTTCACTTAGTCTGTATCTTGTTCTTTCTGCAACGCTTTCCACCACCATATGTAGAGGGGTGAGGTTGAGAATCACTTCCATGGATCCATAAGTAATGATTGATCTCAGTATGGCAGTGTACATCCAGCTTAGGATTTTTGGGTTACGACCCCACTTTCTTCCTTCAATTCCTTCAAGAAACGTTACGAAAGAAGTATAGACACAATAAGAAAAAGGCCAGTGGCAGAAACTATCAACATCTGTAGTTATGAACAAGGTTCTCCATGCGGTGTATACTCCAATCCTCAAACCTAAACATAAAATGGGCTATGGGTAGTTCCAGCTGAACTGACTGTCATCTTCATAGCTGCATAGATGTCTGATAGAAACATCTTGGGATGATAGATAGCAGACAAGCACTACTTGTCCTGAGCAGACCACGTATCATTTTATAGTACTAGAATGTCACCATACTTTGGTTGAGGCGACAAACAATGTTGTCCCACTGACGTGGAAAAAGGCAAAGGTAAGTTTTCCAGATCAGAGAGAGTACTGTATACCTCTATTTAAGATAAACACTCAACTATACCCTATTCAAAAAGGGGCCGAATAACTACTGAATATCAGTAGGAAGAATAAGCTAAGAAGTATTACAGATTATCTAGCTGGTGATGTCCCGATAAACGTTCACCTACACAAAATAGGACTCTATAAGGGGGACCTCAGCTGCAACCTTGTGGCATCGGGACCAAGACCGTAACCCATATCTTATCTATCTGTGAGGCATTGGACTCTAGGAGTGCCGTCTGGCACACATCCAGTGGATCTATATCGTCTACTCGAAGGTACTGAGTTGATAGACTAAATGTGTTATTAGAGTACAGGAAGCCAATAATAGGCTGCAGTGCTCCCGGCATGAGAATGGCTCCCTAAAGGAAAAAAAATGCCTAATCAAAACAAAATATAGCTATAAATACAGTAACTATTACTCTGATTAGAACCGTGACACTCATTTGTTTTTTATTGCTCTATTAATCTAGCTAATGATCAAGGTTAGGTTATGGTTATGGATTTGGTGTTAATATAGGGTGTTGAATGTTTTCGGATGAATAGATTACAAAGGTGGCTTACAGACAATCATCATAACGACTAATGACTTTATTAAATTATACTCTATCACACTACTTTTGTTTCAGGAAAATATATCACTTATTGTACCGTGGGTAATAGGATTTATTACATTTATGGCATTGGAAGCAGTTTCAATGGTATATTCCAACGTCCTTAGAGATCATGTGAATAAGGTAAGTATCTATTTTAATTAGAAATAATTTCTAGTAGATTAATAAGACACAAATATTTTAATACAAAAAAAATAACTGATGAAATAAAGCAATTTGATGGCAAAAATAACAATTTGCACTGATAGTAGACAAGCCCTATCAGCCTTGAACTGACTACGTACTAGAGTGCCACCAAGATTCAGCTAACGCCTCGGCTGATAACAATATTATCCATATATGGCCTAAGTGCTGGGAGCCTACACTCACCCTCCCTACATACAGAATAGTATATTATTAAACGAGCAATTTATGATAGCCATAATTCACGATGGGTGACGTTTGCGTCACGAGCCGCAGGCGAGGGGAGCAAGTTACCCAAGTGAATTATGGCCATAAATTGCGAGTAGAATACTATACTTTGTCCACGACACTTAATTTATTTATTAATAAATAAAAATCAGTAGCGATTTGGCATATTACTAACCTCAAAATGTTGTGGCAGCTACTTCAAATAATTTGACATATATAGAGATGGGCGATACTGTAGAAAGTATCAATACAACGTACCGTTATAAATATATTGTTTTAAAATACTTAATATTAGAAAATATCGTTATGAAAAGTATCAATACTAAAAATTACAATATTTTATAGATACGATATATGTTATGTCAGAAACAAATTTCCTTAACAAAATACACAGATTTAATAGTTTATTCCATATTGTACCCCCATCTCTAGTCGTGAATTATGAACCATAATACACTACAGTGTATTATGAACCATAATTCACGACAGTTGATATATGGGTACCATATACCTTTAGTTAGGAGGTAAAATATTGACTTATTATTAGGTGGTCGTGGACAAACAATTTAATTTGCCTAAATTTTTATTGATATAATTAAGATTTAGTCAAGCCAAACTGTTTTATGTCATCAATCAGTATGGATTTTCATCAAGTAAAAGCCTCATCTATTCAATGTTACAAAAATGATTCAACTTATTTTTTGCAGTGAAGCTTTTATTACTTTTTATTAAGCAGCTCTTTGAGAACTTTTCTACGTAACCAAAATAAAATCCCGTCCTTTATTGCACATAACAACATTTCCTTGTGAATGGCGAGGATAATATGTCTCCTTTGGGACACTATCCCGAAAGAAAGCCAATAAAGTGATCCAATTCAAGATATTATTGTATTGGTTGAGACATACAGTGTCTCTGTATGAGACATTTGTTACAGAAACATTTCAATTTAACAAACAAATTACTTAAAACTTAAGTATAAATCGGTTCATCGGATAAGTTGATAACTTCATGATACTAAATGATTTCTATACACTTTATTTACCTATGCTTTCCGTCGAATAATTGTCGAAGCTTGAACTTGGACATTTATATACCAACTTCATTTAGGTATTGAATAGTTCTGCGAAGTTTTAATGAATTGCCCCACCTATCAGTTCTTAACCATCGTCATTAGCCTTTCTCTTTCAATACTTCGTTCTCTGAATGAGAAAAGTGAAAACCTCCCTCCCAAGAGTAGATTATTCTCTATTCTCGACTTGATATAACGAGTAGCAAGGATTTTGATAAAATTAATTGTAATTAATTGTAATGTAATTACGTATTTTGAGGTGACATTCACTCGGACCTAGAAGTGCCCCCTTTTTTTTGGAAGCCGTTTTGATGCCAGGAGCACTGCAGCCTATTGGCTTATTGTACTCTACTTCCACATTTAGTCCACCCATCCAGTTATCCCCGTACTTTCAAGTAAACGATATAGATCCATTGGAAGTGTGCCATATACTTCAGGTGGCACATTGGTTTCTCCGAATATTGTTTGTCTCCTCGAGTCCAGTGCCTCACAGTCAGATAAGATATGGGTTACGGTCTCGGTCTCCATGCCACAAAGTAGTCCTTCGGCCCGTTTTACACATGTGTCACCTATGAAGGTTTCAGCTTTGGAGTGTTCCTCCACTGAAGTCTATGTTGGCTTCGTACCCATTTTTGTATTTGCCCTCGGACTACCTTCTTTGTGGTCCCAAGAGCTCGCGAGTTCATCAGCTTTCTCATTTCCAGAAATACCTTTATGCCCGGCACCCTAACTAATCTTACTTTAATGTGGTCTGCTAGTTCATTTAGTTCTTTCTGGCATTCTTCTTCCAGTCTGGATGTTACCTTGCGCCTGTTTAAAGCTGCAAGGGCTGCTTGGCTGTCAGCTAGTATGTTTATCCTATGAGTGTCAGTCCTATGTTTGTTAATTCTACACATTCTAGTATAGCATAAATCTCTGCCTGAAATACAGAGGTATGTTACTACTTAGTTTCTGAGGAGAGTCTTAGAGACTAGTAGCTCGTTTAGTCCTATTTCCCGGAGAAATTTTAGGATGTCTGCAAACTTTAACTTAGGCAAATAAATGTCTCTCTTCTATCCAGTAATCTCCCAGGTGCTGTACTCTAGAATTTTGAAATTGCTGTGCAATTGTAAAGTATGTAGATAGAGGTTTCTTCTTTCATACCACAAAATCTACCTTCTTCCTCCACTATTTTGAGCTTTTTCAGGTGCCCATTCAGGCGACAATGTCCCGTTAGGATCCCTGTGAAAATTCTTAGCGCAGTTTTATTTTGACTTATGCATTCATTTGATCTCAACAGGTTGTAGTCACCCAGAAGAATCTTTGATTGTCTAAGCCCTACTAGACCTATCCAATGGTCAGATCTTCTTTTTTACTCGGATTTCCATATTAGCTCCAATATTACATTGGAGCTGATTCCGCAAAAAGGTTCCGGCCCCCAAAACGGTTCAGTCCCTCTCTTTGCAAGTACATCTGCTATTTCATTTCCTTCTATTCCAGTGGGTCCTGAAATCCACAGTAGGATTTTAAAATGAATTAAAAAAATATTATAATACCTATAGTCTGTTTCTTATTATCTGACAGCACGCGAAAAGGTCACAGATGCTAGTCAGGTAGTAAACCATAAGCGTCACCGTTCATCTAAGGAATTTATTTACTATTTAATTTTATACCCGATCTAATATATAAAGGTAATATGAATCTAAATTCGGTTAGTTAAAACAACTTGTTAATTTCCAAGAAACATTACAATAGGATCCTACTAGGGATTGTCCTAATGACTACTTCGAAATTTTGCAGGTATATACGGTGAAACTTGGTCTCGCCCAAATTTGTATAATTTGTTTTTCCTAGAGTCGCTTACGTTCCATAAGTGTTAACTGTGTTGTGAAAAATGTCTTCAAGTTTCGCCCCAGTAAAGTGTAAGAGCGTGCTTAGCTTACAAACGAAGACTTTAGTGTTAAATGTGCATGATGCTGTTGTACATCAAATGCCGGCTGCTACTGTTAGAAATATAGTTTCGACATGTTTCAATATGACAGGAGTTAGTGAATCTACTATTTACAGGCTTCTAAGGAAGAGGAAAAATGGAAATATATCTCCACCTAAAAAGTCAACTGGAAGAAAATACAGTACAGAAATACAATAAGACGAAAAGTACACGAATTATATTTTAAAAAAGAGATCCCAACCCTCGACATAATTCTAAGAATGGTAAAGGAGGACGAGAATTTGCCTGACAGGGCGAAAAACTTTGTGGAAAATATTACACAAATTAAATTTCACTTGGGAGAAGCAAAGTCGCAAATCAGTGCTAATCGACAACGAGCAAATAATATGTTGGAGACGACAGTATTTACGAGATATCCGAAAATACAGACGGGAGGGAAGACAAATCTATTATCTAGATGGGACATGGCTCAATGAAGGACATTCAGTGAAAAAAATATGGCAGGACAAAAGTATTAAAACCAGTCGTCAAGCTTTCATAGAAGGTTTATCTACTGGACTGAAAACTCCTATCGGTAAAGGTCGCCGACTAATAATAACGCATATTGGATGCAATCAAGGGTTCGTTGAAGGTGGTTTACTGGAGTTTCAGTCAACATCAACCAAAGACTATCATGAAGAAATGACTGCAGATGTTTTTGAAGAGTATTTCACACAAATGGTCGAATTAATTCCAAATAATACTGTAATCGTTATGGACAATGCCACTTATCATTCGCGATTAACAGAAAATCTCCCATCTACCTCTTGGAGAAAAGCTGATATTAGAAACTGGTTAATCGTAAAAGATATACCATTTGAAGACGATATGTTGAAAAAAGAACTTTTAAAGGTTGCTTCAGATCACAAGCTACAATTCAAAAAGTTTTTTATTGATGAAATAGCCAAGAATCGTGGGACAACAGTGCTTCGTTTGCCGCCATACCATTGTGAATTAAATGCGATATATGGGCCCAAATGAAAGTTTATGTAGCTAGACATAATAAAACATTTAAAATGAAAGATGTTCGTGAACTAATGAAAAATACTCATTGACAACAATAACTGAAGAGAACTGGAGAGATGCTGTGAATCATGTAATTAAAGAGGAAGAGAAAATGTGGGTTTTAGATAACCTCATAGAACAAACTATAGAACCGATAGTGATCTCTCTCGACGAGTCTTTGGATGATTCTTGTATGGCGAGCGAAGAGGATGATACTATAGATTGAATCTTATATTTCCTATGAATGGTATGTTTACTTTACTTGACATACATTAATTCATTGTCAATAAATTTGAATTATGAAAATTAAACTATATTTTCTTTAATTAATTTAATTTAATAAAAATGAAAAAGGAAATTTGTTTATAGGCCTGAACGAATGAATTTTATTTCAACTGTGATGTCGACCGAATCTAATTAAATAACCAGAATAAACTAATATCGCAATCTCCGCCACTGCCGCAATATTTATCGTTTATCTGGCATTGTTCAGTTTTATTATTATATTGTATTTTGAGCTGGAACAGGGATGTATAGATAACCAATACAGACACCTATTTGTTTTGCATTAGAATTTTAGTATTTACTTGTAAAATTCTTAGGATCACTCTGTAAAAGATAAATTTCTATTTGAATATTTAATGAGGCTACCGTGCTGTCAGACATTAAGAAATAAACTATACATTCTATTTTTTAACTTATTCTATCACCAAGTTAATAAGAGATGTGTTGTGTTTAATTGAAACCCCTGAGAATCTTATCATTTATTAATGTTTATGGGCGGTTTTATTTCATTTGCTTTTATAAGTAAACTACTACATTGTGCAACTTCTGACACCTGTTGCTCGTTTATAATACTTTAGGGAAAAGTTTTCTACGTAGTTTATTTTTGTTAGAGCTGGAAATTTATGTGAGGAATCCGTTCACCCTTGCTCCTCATTAATCACGTAACGCAGAAAGGTGGAAAACGGAATGCGGTTCTAGAAAACAAGGGGTAATGGCATTGCTAACTTGTTCGGATAAAAAAAATACCAATATTTCAAAATAAAAAGATTATCTATCTTCAACCTTTCAATTAGTATTCCTTGAAGTAATTGATAATTATGTACTACTCGTATAATTAAATGTTAATGCAAATAATATTGAATTTTAAATAATCTAACTAGTAGCAATTTGTGTAGAAACTTTCAAATTTCTGTTCGAAATATTCGTGTTTAAAGCATAAATTTCCATTTGTTTAAGGAATTCGACGCCCTCTGCAAAGCTGAAATGGCGTTTTTCATCTCCAGAACATTGATTAACGTAAGTATAAAGGTTCTGAAAACATTATCATTTTTAAAGCACAGATATACAAATTCCAAGAATATCGAGTTGTGAGCGTAGAAAAAAAAGAATGCTTTCAACAACGAAAAAATCTCTCGAATACTGACTTAATTGCTTGTAATCAGTTCAGTATAAATTTCCGAGTTGGTTATTTAATTACAAGTGAATGAAAATGTCTGAAGCATCCTCTCGCTAAAATTTAAGTGTGAAACATTTACATTTCGAAAATAAATGGAAGCGAATTTCACATTTTCTCATTTTCTAAGTTGTGTCACTGATAAATGAAACTTAGAAATTAGTTTCCTGAATCATATTTTTCAAATTTTTAAGCTGGAAAAGTAAAATAATAATCAATACAGTTTGCTAACTTTGTTTACATAAAAGAGATGGATGGGAGGGAAAATTTTAGAGTGGATTTCATAAAAAACAAACGCTCGAAAATTTTGTTTACTTCAATATCGATATAAAATATGTTTGTTCCACTCGATAAAGTGTACAGTGTAATTTGAAATTATGGAAGCAGCTGTATTTTATTTTTTGTTCAATCAAAAAGTAAAATGATCTTCGAATTTTTTTTAAAGGAATTTTGTCCCTTAAAGGTTAAGTAGATTGAATTCATTATCTTTTTTTATATTATGATATTTTCATCGATAATTATAAATACGTGAAAAGGTTACTTTTGATGTTGATTAGGCCAGGCGATAGAGGTAACAGCTACAAGTAATTACGGCTGATTTTTTTTTATATAAGTACCTTAAAGTATGTAGATTAATATAAAAAAAGTTTACCAGTCTATCGATTTCCCAAATTAGAAAAGAAAATTAAAAAACTTTTTTCGAAATCCTTAATATTTCGTGCTGGGAGGAAGGTAGAGAAAAATAAAAAGTACCACCGTGTAGGAGGGGTGTTTTGCAACAAAAAAGATTTGCTGCGTTTCTTTCGTCCGAGCAATCTGGAAAAAATATATACAGTGTGGAAATCACTTATGGAATAAAATTATTTGTCATTATTTTAGAAAAATGCCGAGACACGTCAACTTTTGAATTGAGTTGTGCGTTATGTAAACATAAATTTAAATGTACAGGGTGATTCACGCAAGTATGCCATAGTCGGTGTTATTTTAATGAAATACCCTGTATATTTGCATATTTTTGAAATCCTCTTAATGAACCGATTCCAACAAACTAAATAATTTATGGTCAATTATGAATTATACAGGGTGAAATTTTAAAATTAATAATTTATTACACTTGAAATATTGGTACTTTTTTAAATTAGCTAAATATGGATTTATCAAAAATCTAAACTAACTAATTATTAGACGTATTTGTATATTGAACAAAATCTGATACGCCCATGAATTTTATCATAAATACCTAAAAATTGCCTAAAAACGCCAATAATTAGACAAAATCAGTAAATAATGTGGATTGTTTTAAATCGGTAAATAATGTGGATTGTTTTCTATTCTGTCAGTTGTTGATGTGTTGACAGTTTATACTGAAAAAGTGAAATCTTTGTCAAACACTCTTTCCTTGACGACATAAGAATGAAATATTTAACTGAGACTCACCGAATTGAGATTTTAATGATGATTGGGTACGGGGAACTGCAGGAGCCAAGTTGAAGTGGCAAACTTATTTAATCACAGGTATCCCGAATTGCCTAATATTTCACAAAGTACTGTGTCTAAAATTCATGCACAATTCAGAGAACTTGGACATGTCAAACCATTGAAAAGAAACCCACACTTCGTTGACGTTGATGTGAAAGTTGATATTTTGTTAGGTGTCGAAGAGAATCCAACTTCAAGTACACGTCAAATTGCCCGTGAAAATAATGTTATTCATACAACTGTTCTAAGATGTCTTCATAAAGAAAAACTTCATCCCTACAAATTAACTTTTGTGCAGGAGTTAACAGAAGACGATCCAGATCGTAGAATGGATTTCTGCGAAAGATTGATGAATAAGCTGAACAGAAATGAGATAGCTCTTGGTACCATTCTTTTTTCTGACGAATCAACATTCACATTGAATGGAGAGGTAAACCGACAGAACTGTAGATATTGATCAGCAGAGAATTCTAATTGGATGCGTGAGACACATACTCAGTACCCTCAAAAGGTGAACGTTTGGGCCGGTATCATAGGCGACCATATTATTGGTCCTATATTTATAGATGGAAATTTGACAGCTGAAAAATATTTAAATATGCTTAGAAAGAAAGTTATTCCTGCGTTGGAAAACTTATATCCCAACGCAATAGATCCTAGCTTACCGAATGAAAATGTTTGGTTCCAGCAAGACGGAGCAACACCCCATTATGCTTTAATGGTAAGAATTTATTTAAATGAAATATTCCCCAATAAATGGATTGGACGAAGAGGTACTATTGAGTCTCCAGCTAGATCGCCAGACCTTACGCGGTTAGATTTTTTCTGTGGGGTTATCTCACGAACAAAGTATATGCAACACAACCACCTAGCATTGTAGACCTCAAAGACAGGATAACTGCAGAAATACGGAAATACCTCAAACTTTAAACAAAGTTAAGGAGGAGTTCTATAAGAGACTATGCTATTGCCAACAACTAGGTGGAGAACATTTTGAGCATTTATTTTAATGTATTAAAATCAAATACATCAGGTATTTTATGTATGTGTTTAATAACTGTAAAAATCAAAATTTCACCCTGTATAATTCATAATTGACCATACATTATTTAGGTAGTTGGAATCGATTCAATAAGAGGATTTCAAAAATAAGCAAATATACAGGGTGTTTTATTAAAAAAAAACTACACCGACTATGGCATACTTGCGTGAATCACCCTGTACATCTACATTTATGTTTACATAACGCACAACTCAATTCAAAAGTTGACGTGTCTCGGCATTTTTCATAATTTTCTAAAATAATGACAAAGAATTTTATTCCATAAGTGGTTTCCACACCGTATATATTCTAGTCAAAAACCAAGTATCTCAATAAAAAATATATTATATAATAAGGAGGCATTGAAACAAATTTCCGAAAGATGAAAACTGTAATTTAGGAGGTCTGTTCCGTAAATAAAATTTACGGATAATTAATTTTGCCTAATTACGAAGTACGACATTTTTGATTATCTAGTAAATTTCAGGCATCTTGAATATACAAGAAAATATATATATATATATATATATATATATATATATATATATATCAAGAATTGTAATTTTAATGAAACTGAAGTAATTTCAATGGGGGCTGCGTAGAAATGTTGGGGAAACTTCTAAAATCAAGAATATATAAGTACAAAATTAATTAATTTACATAAATTCTTGAATTCAATGATTTTTTGTATTATAAGCGAAAATAGCAATTTTTATAGATTCGGGTAGGAATCTTATTCATTTTTTCAAAATAAAATTTGATATTCCTGTTATATAAAGATGAATATCCAACGAACAAAATGTATATAGTTGAAAGGTATAAAAGATGATTAATATATAATTTTAAGATATAATTTTTTGCATTTATTTTTCCAATAAATGTAATAATAATTTATTTATTACCTTTTATTTATTATTCACAACCTTGACTCAACTCACTCAACTCACCAAAAATTGAAAAAAAATTCTGATAAAATATATTTATATAAAATAAAATTATATAAAATAGGTCTTCCGCCGTGCAGCAGATTCGCGCGGATGCGGAACACATACTTAGTTTACCGAATTTTTTCCGGACAAATCATTGATCGGACGAAAAAAACGCGAGAGACCTTTTTTATTGCAAAATACTCCCCCTACACGGAGGTATTTTTTATTTTCCTCTACCTTCCTACCAGCGCAAAATATTGAAGAATTTCGAAGAAAAAATTTTTTTTTATAATTTGGGAAATCGATGGACTGGTAAACATTTTCTTATATTAATCTACATACTTCAAGGTACTTATGAAGAAAAAGTCAGCCGTATTGCTAATTACCTACTTGTACTTTTGGTCTAAAATGACCCATACCGACTGGCCTAATTGAAAGTAAACTTTATGTACCGTGAGGCGAATATCACACATTTTGTCAAAGTTCAGACTTTTTCCAGTCGACATTTTTTCACGGGTCTTAATAAATCCAATAAAAAGTTGTTGGTTTTTACCGAAATATTTACGACCTGCTCTTCCAAAATGTCATTTGATTTCGAACGTTTAAACACTTTGGCCTTTAGTTGCTTCTTATTTCCCAGCTATTAATAATATATAAAGCGCCATTAGAGCTAAAGGCTAAATTAAACAGAAATTATGTAGAATCAGTGGGAAAACATTAGTAAATGAGTCACCGTTAACAAACAAAACCAATTTATCCTAGATTGCCGATCTAATATTGATTGAAATGAGATGGAAGCTAAAGACTGATATCGAAAGCACTGAAATATCTACGCCCAACAGGGGTCGATTCGGTTAGGAGAGACGCTATAAAAATAAGCTGGATTTGTGTCGTTAAAAATCCTTAAGCCAAATTGACTGGCTGGATTAAATTGAAAATGCCAGATATAATCCACCGTCCCAAAGGAAGTTACTGAAATCTATATTTATGTACGAAAATCTCAGGTAATGCCTTAACGATTTTTTTTATACAAAAAAACACAATTATAAGTAAATTGAAGAAGGTTTTTCCTGTAATATTTAGACACGGATATTGCCTGAGATCTTATCTAGTCTGTAGAATGAAGAGTGATTAAGAGTATTCAACAGTTGATTCAAATAAAAAAAGGAGAGCAGCAGAAGAGTCAGGCGAAGACTTTGAAGCAATAAAAAACAAATAAAACCCCTTAAAAAAACAATAATAAAGAAGACAGATTCGATAAAATTGTTATTCAGATAAGAGATATGAAAACGGAACATGCCGAAATAAAAAAAATAGGGGCAATCAATAAGTATGGAACAAAAAAGGTCGCTGAAGTAATATAAAAATGTAAAAAGAAAACATGGATTTGAAACAAGAAAACAAAGAAATTAGAGAGAAAAACAGACGAATTTAAGTAGAACTAAACGGGCTTAAGCGAACAATAGAATAAATGGAATAGTAATTTACGTTACAAGTCCGGAAGGTAGTGTTTTTCAGGTCGAGACATGCCGATTCCAGGGTAGGCGAGTCCTGGAAGCTTGGTGAGACCTGAAAAACACAAAGTTTCGGTTGCGTGACGTACAATATTTTTTTTAAGACAGACACTTCGATATACATTTAATTATTTATTTTACTTTTTATGACAAAGTGATTAACAAAACTAAAACCAGATAAAATAATAAGTTTGACATAAACGATAAATTAAAAATCAACGAACTGTCATCACTCGACAATATATCGAAACATTGTTACCATAGTAACGAAATCAAGGTAGATTGTATTATAGAAGAGCGATTGGAAAAATGAAAAAAATTAACATCAGGGACCGGCAATAGTTATTTGTGTATTAAGAGCGGAAAGTGATACTTTGCCGCTTGAGGCAAAGAGAGCAATCTGCCGAAAGCGGCAACGCACTTTCTGCTCGAATTGCACACAATATTTTTTCTACGATCACCTTATTTTTAAACAAATAATTAAAAAAAAAACATGAAAAGTACACTTTATTAGAATGTGATGTTGAAAACATGTAACAATTACTTATTATTAGTATTTATTGAGAATGTTTGTGACTTCTTTGCTTTATAACTCACTGCTTCTAACTTCAAAAATGCAATCAGTTTAGTGTATTTACTGATGTTAATATCATTTTTTACTTGCAAAGTGCTTCGAAGCATCGAATATTGTGACCACAAGGTTGAAGATTTTAGAGTTTTGGATTTTTCGCCAAAATAAGTCAGCAATACATTCTCCGAATATTTTTTAATTTTCTTTGAGCGGCACCAATCCATGAAAATATTGTATTGTTTTTCGTATTTACCTCTGGATTTAGTTGGCAGAAGATTAAGAGTAATAGTTTTAGCAAAATCTGCTATATATGGAGGTGTGCTTGAGAATACACTGTCACTATCCATTTTTCAAATAGCTATTTATAAACAGACAACTTTTTTATAAACTAAAAATGAAATAATGACGTTTCATTAATTCCATAGTCTACTATTTTCACAAAATAGTAGGTACGTACTTAAATATGCAATCACTGTTGCATCTAGGTGTATAATGCATTGCCTACCTTCTGACTGTTATATTTCTACTACGTAAACTTGTCCGTATAAATCAATACTATGAAAATAGGAATCTGCAAAAACGATCAAGAAAATTGTCAATTTTAACAACGTTATATTTGTAATAAGTTGTAAATATTAATTTTTATCCTGAACTAAGAAATAAATTCTTCACTGTAGTATTGAATCAAAATAATATTAATGTATGAGGTTTAAATTATTTTATAATTTCAATAAAATTAAACATATAAAATATACACCTCCATCTATTTGTTGGTAGCGTAACCTGCAGCGTTGTAAATCCAGTAACTTGTACAAATTGTAGATGTCAGTCAAATTATATAGGAATATTTATTAATTTCGTTCGAAATATCTTCAAATATTAATATTTCAACTAAAATATTCGGACTGCTCTACATTTTGTTTTAATATATCTATTATTTACTACCTTTCTTTAGTTTATTGTAAATGAAAACAGGCGAGCGGGAAAGTACGCTCTAGAGCGTAAATAATGTCAATTATGACAGATCGCGGAAAACATCAACTTTGCGGTTAGATTTGAGTGTGCAAAAGTCTACTTTGGGTAGTGATCGTAGGAAAAAGCTTTTTCCGGTCCCTAGCGTCCATTTTCAGGTCTTGATCGGCAACACGCTATTTTCTGGATGAAAAATTGTCCGGAATATGTATACTTTCTGGTCGGTCTTAAAAAAAATACTTTAATAATAAGTGGTGTCTCAATGGGCACAAACAAACACGTTGAAACTACATAGAGAGCATGGTACTCAATTATCTGTGTGGCGTGTGGCCCTAGGTAAAAGAAGCAACAATGCTTGCAGAAGAAATGTGTTTGGTTACCCTGGCAGATAAGCGAAACAAGCATAACGTTTTAAAGAGCAAGCCTAAGCTGGAACAGGGGAAAAATAAGCTCACCACGAGAAGCGTTTACTCCGTCGTCTGACTGACAAGTACACTGTCAGTTTTTGATGTATTATGAACGTACTCGTTATGTCATCAGTCAATTTTGGTTGAGCGCGAATTTTAAGCTAATGGCATTTTTATTCAAATAATTTTATTTTGAAAGGTAATTTCAAGCAGCAAATATGTTAAAGAAAATCTCCTGGGTATACAAAATTATGTTGCACAAGTTATTGTTGAACTACTATCCCTGAATTCTCAAAATATTTGAATTGATCCATTATTGACCACTAATAGAGAAGTTCAACTGCTCAGTTGGCTAGAAGAAGCAATAATTGTCAACTTCACAGCTAGTAGTGGAACAAAATATATATAATGGAAGACGTAACAAAATCTGAACGGGAAAAATAAAAATGTATTAAGGAGAAAGCCATGGAGGACAGAAAAAAAGGAAACACTGTTGAAATCGGATTTAATAAAATAATAAGTAAGATATGGGAAGATAAAGAAATGTCAGAGAAATGGAGTATAGATTGAATAATAACAATACAAAATAAGGAGATTGATAACACGAGACAGGGGGTGTATCAAGAGAATATCATTCAATGTGGATATGAAAGGAAGATCTACTACAGATGCTATACACTAAAGCAGATCTTAGAAAGGACCAACCAATGCAATAATGATTTTAGATTGATATTTTTAGACTTCCAGACATTAAAAGACGATAGTATTTTTTTCGGGTCTTTCCTATACACGCCGACGTCCGTCTGACCTACGGAGGCAAAAACTCGACTCATCTAAAAACAGTAGCCTGTTCCAGTTTTCATTTTTTCATATCAATTAATTAGGGAAAAAGCAAAAAAAAAAACATTCGTCCTGTAACCATTCTCTAACAAGACATTCCAGCAGCATGATGACACATTCTAGCGACTCTTTCACTTTTTTCGTAAACACCATTGAGTGGTGACTCTTTTTCACCCGCAGTCTGGTCTTCTGATTTTCTAACCAGGCTCTTGGTAACGCTGGTACACACCATAAAATACTTCAACCTAGAATTGTAACTCCTATGTTGTCAGCAGTGACTACTGTTTTAACTGCCATCTGAAGTTTGGCCGC
>CAJUYG010000484.1:23377-35679 GCA_910591675.1 Galerucella calmariensis
TATCAGTTATAATTTATGTTTTCATAAAAGCTGTACTTTGTATTCTTTCGGTAAAAGGTCAATTTATTTCTAAAAAGCTTGTGCAGCAGAGTAAGAGTTAAAGCATAATGCAACATTTTTGCAGAAGATAAAGTTTGCAATATATAATTTGTGTGTCTAGGAAAAAGTATATGGTGAACGACAATACTTTAAAGAAAAAGACTTTGGGTAATTAAATATTTATTTAGTGATAATAACAACATTTTTAACACACATACCTATACATAACACACAACATACTACCTAACTAGATTATTTCCCAATATTCTGCTATTTTCAGTCCTAAAATATAAGTATTTTGTGTTATTTCTCCATCCATGTGGTCTGGCATCTAGTTCTAAACAATTCAACAACATTGACCCTCCACGTATGAATACTCATTTCTATAGTGTCTTCTCCTTTAAAAGCGTTTTTTTAGAACAAAATTTGTTATAGCTGCTTTCATTATTGGAACAACAAATGTTGAATCCTTGTTAGTATTCATGAATTTTGGAAATTTCATATCATCTCTTGAAATAGTATTAGGTTACTTTTTACACCATAAAAGGAGAATCCTAATTATTAATTAACCTATAGACTTGCATCTAATATTAGATTTAGGTAATTACCTGGAATGAATAAAGTGAGAACAGCTTTTCTTTTCAGCCTCTTTTTCCTAGTACTTTACAGTCATCTCTAAAGTTTCTAACACAAACACGGGAATTTTAGTATATTTGTTTTGAAGTGTAGTGTAACTTCACATTATTAATATTTCTCAGCCAGGAGTCAAATACTTTGGGTTCACGTTTTAAAAACCGCTGTTAAGCACTCGTTTTGTCTCAGCAAATCGAAACACAACGAAGTTTTTTACTTGGTTTGTTTCTTTTTCCTTCCATTTTGACATTTTAACATTACGATTGTTGATTATCAGTGCCTCTGCAGTTTGGCCGCATCGTAACTTAAAACATTCTCTCCAATCCCAGTTACAATTCTAGGTTGAAGTATTTTATGGTATAGTTGAAATAATACCCTTCTTGGTGTGCGTCATCGATTGTTAATCTCCTTCTTACACTTTACGTAGGAAGAAATGGAAAAAAAGGCAGGTCTGTGATTAATCCTAATCAAAATATCACAATAATGAACCGTTTAAATGTGTTACAAACGTTAACCCTAATCTTTGACTTACAAAAATTTGATTGGTTGATGTTTAGATTACGCTCAAGCTCAACCTATCAATCGAGAGTTTAAAATACTATGAAGACGTTACTTTGGTAGCGGCAATAAGTCTTACGTTTTTTTCTACTGTCACACTGACAGTTCTTGACAGGTCTGTACTTTGTTGTTTACGGTCAATTATTATTTATGAAAAGTGAATATTAATCTTATTGTTTTATTTATATAAATAATACAAAAATATGCATGAATACACGGAAAAACATTAGTATTTTGAAAGCTCTCAAGTATTTTCAGTTAGAAAAAGAAGCTGGTAATTATTAATTGCATAGCCATTCCGACTTTGGCTAAATACAATCCTGGTGATCTTACTTATCAAATTTAAGGTTAGCTATATGTCAAAATAGCAAATAAAGTAAACGACATGCCGAAAACCCGGATATACGTCACAATCGATGACGCACACCAAGAAGGGTATTATTTTAACTATACACACTATGTACACCACCAAAGCTCACACCAAAAATGTTCGCTCTGCCCCCGACAATACAGGCAATCTGCAATAAACCTCACTACCTACCGAAAGGTTGTACAGAGAGAAAATATTTCGATCAATAAATAGACACGAATAATAACCCGCTATATTGACAACACTTTTGTTTGTAGCCATCTAAATCGATTATTCCATTCCAAAACAAGGATAGCAATACATACAACAAATGACGCTGATTCCAGCAACAGTGTTCTTCACGAGAAATGGATTGAATTGACTGAATAATTATAAGATTAAAATAGTATTACTTGTCTTAGAATTATGTATCGATTGAAGAATAAATTTTAGTTGACGTCGACCAGCTTGTATACAGGCTTTCTGTTTTTGCTCCAAAGCATTTTTTTTCACCTGCTCCAATCATTATATCGCTTAAAATAAAATGGCTAGAACATATTCTAGCTTCCTTCGTAATGTTCCTTTGACCAATAATATTTTTTAGTTGATTTGCATATCTTGAGAACCCAAATTTAACTTGGATTAACACCAACAAAGCAATGATAAATACACTATACTGAAAAATAGCCACTGAATGGGAATTTACCGAATGCATGGTGGTCCTTTTCGTTAAATTAACCAAATCAATGAAAACAATTATTACTTATGAAATTAATTGCAGCTTTGCTCGCCATTGTATTTATTTCAATAATGATTCAGTTTCATATTTATCCTGATTTTCTGTAAGACAAAGAAGGAATAATCAAGAATTGAATTCTCTAATTAATTATAATAAAATGTTAATGTTGTTTTAGGTGACAGCAATAACTGGAGTAATGAGATTTTGCAATCTCTTACGAGCTGGTATTTCGTGGAAAGGTCCAGAAGTAATTGAACTATGATCAAGGAATTCTTTTGGACTGAAAGAAGAAGAAGATGATGACATATATGATTATGATAGCGACTGTTCGTTATTAGTTAGAGTTTCTTCTTCTGGTTCTGGCTTTAGCAGTAATTCTGACTTTGTGTGACAAATGACGTATTGTCGAGGCATTTAGGAGGTCGATTTGAAATTGACGATTTACACTCAAATAAGGTTCAATGTAAATCGTCCTCTTTACTTATTTGAGCAACTTTACCTAAAAGATCCTTATACGAACTACCCTTGGACTTTCATGTACAGATTTAAAATTTAAAAAACTATATATTTTGATATAGATTAGCGAATGTATTTGTTAAAATTTTAGTGTAAATATATAGAATTAATAAGGAAATTGCTCTCATAGGAATTCAGATGTTTGAAATGTGCCAAATTTATTGAAAATTTCAGCTGTTAATATTTTTATAGAAATACATACATGTGCAACATATACAGGATGTCAGTTGGGGTAGGAAAGGGGTCGGGAGCACCATAAATCGAAAGTTTAAATTGACTCAAAAAAGCCCCCCCTTAGGTTGTAAAAATAGCCGTTTTTCTTTTGGTCAACCTAACACTAAATTTCCAATCCAATTTTTTTCTTCAAGGTTTAGCAACACTGGAGTTTCAGGCGCCCTTAGTTATTGTAGAGAGTAAAATTTTGTTTCCCGTAAACTTGTTTTGTAAAACTTCCAGTGGTGCCTTTGCAGAAGTATCCGGGGGTTATTCTCGGCATCCCCGAAAACCCCTGAGTAACGAGTTTGGAGCGCTTCCCATGGACTGAGGCATTTTTCCCCCAGAATAACCCCCGGATACCTCTGCAAAGGCACCCCTGAACGCCCCCGGGTAATCCTAATGCCAGAATCGAGTTGGACATACCCGAAAACTCATGCACGCTGCGATTCCTCCCCCAATTCACCCCCCGTGCACCCCCGGGTAATTCTCACGCCCAAGTAACGATTTCCGAGCGATTTTTCCGAGTTTTCAATCGTTCCCATAATGGTAGTAAGTAAGTAATTATGCAATTGAAAAATGCATTTTCCTGCCCAAAAGGCACAGAAATGCTAGCCCACATTTTTCCCAGTCTTTTCTGGGACCTTCCCGAACACAATGCAGAAAGCCGCATCTCGATATCTGTTGTGCTTCAAAATTTCAACTATTCGGTTCTAAATGCCGGTAGTAGAATATCATGACACAAGATTCAGGATGGTTTCGCTACAATCAACATTAAATATAATTGGTCCCCTTATATTCTTGATAACACCTGTATATTTTGTTTGGTGTGACCCCAAGTCTTTCTGGTGCCAGTAGTTTTGCATAGTTTATATTGATTTAGTTCGAATAACAAAAGATCGATGGATGTCAGAGTAGGTACTGCAACGTTGTATAGTGGGGCATCATTTGGTGTATTCATTTTCTACAAAAGAAATTACTGTTCTCTACACAGAAATGTATTTCTTTTGTCCCCAAGTGCTTTTTTAAAAAGTTTTCAAGTGACTAGCACAAGGGTATGCTTTAAATGTGTGGTACTATAAGTTTAATATTTGTCCTGTAAATATTATAATCAGTGTACAGGGTGTCCCAAATTGGTGTGTTTTGCAGGGTTTCTCGTAAACTAGAAGAGATAGAAGAAAAGCAATTAAGATGTTATGTTTTTTTGTTAAAGTAACGATAACCTAATCAAATCTTCAGTAACTCCCTGCAGTTGGAAGATACAGGGCGATTATTGAAAACTGTCGAAAACTACAAGGTACTATAACTTCTTAATTGAGAGAAATTTAAAAAAACGTTATGAAAACTTTTGATAGATATAATATTAAAGAGTTCATTGGCCCACAGAATTATATTTCCTTAGTGAGCCCCCTAACAAAAAAATTCTGTGCGGCACTGAACTCTTTAATATTATATCTATCAAAAGTTTTCATAACGAAAAAATAAGTCATAACTGCTTTTCTTCTATCTCTTCTAGTTTACGAGATACCCTGCAAAACACATCAATTTGGGACACCCTGTACAAAATAAATCGCCAACTGAATCATACACATAAATTTTAGAGCATTTTGAAAATGGTTAAATGTAAATATTGTACAATATGGACTAAAGCGTCCCAAAAATAGACCGAAAAAAAATGTACTCAAACCCATTCATTTTTTCACTTTATCATTTTTCTTTTTTTTATCACGGATCATATCAATTTTGTGAAGCTCTTTAAAAATTATAACTGCGCTAAGAAAAATATCATTTTATACATAATTTTACCTCTTACTGAATGGAAATTAAATATATACATAGTTTTAGAACCAATTGTTTTATTCTATTCCAATTTTTAATTTAAATCTATACACGATGGTATTTCAGAAGGAAAACACTTTGATCTATCTCGCTCGATTTTAAAAATGAGTTTTAAAGGCTGAACACTCGTAACACTGCACCGTGCCCGATCCGTGTGGTGATCATTACTCGATGGAAGAATAACATTGGCAAACATCACAAAAAATCCAAGTAAGAATCTATTACACAGTGCTATTCAAAAGTTTGAAGCAACAGGTAGTGTTCAAGATGCCAAACGATCTGGTAGACCAACATTGAGTGATGATAAAAAAATTGATATAGTTGCTGAAATGGTAGAAAACCCTACTTCCTCTTCAGCTAAAGTTGCGTCTATCTGTGAAGTAAGTAAAACTACCTACAGTACAGAGAGAGTTGGCTAAAAATAAATTTCATCCTTACAAGTTTAAAATGGTGCACCACCTTTCGGATGACGACCCCGACAGAAGACTCGAATTCTGTGAATGTATGACAAATAAAATTAGTCAACACGTGTCAGAGTTCATACAGTACACATCGCCAAGTCGTTAATTATAATCATTCGGCATCAACGACCCCCTTAGTGAGGCTAATAAATTTACCCCCGACACCGACGCACTTCTAAGTGACCTGTCTATAATTTATACAAATGTTAACGACCGATCTTTGTAGAATCGCCTCACGCGACTTCAAAATAAACTTAAATTACTCACATGTGACGACGGAACAACCTGCGATACTTCCGTCTTATCTCAGTAAAATCTTACCCAAACATTTTCTAATTCATTAACATTCTCTGTATTGCCATGGAACTGCGATGGATTTTATCCTCGCCTTGAAAGAATACAAAAACTGATATCACTGTATAACCCCAACGTTTCATGTCTTCAGGAAACAAATCTCAAAATTGACCATCAGTGCAATCTAAATAACTTTGAAGGCTACCATTATATTCGTACAAATTGCACTAGAGCCAGCGGAGGTTCCTCAATATTTATATCTAGGGACATATTCTCATCTCACCTCCCTTTAACCACAAACCTCGAAGCAATAGCAGCTACTTTCTGGAGTCCAAAAAAAGTTACCATTTGCAGCTTATACATCCCTCCCGATCATCCTATTAGCGAAGAAGAGCTAACTGAATTAATATTCCAACTTCCCCAACCATATATTCTTCTCGGTGACTTTAATGCCCACAACTCCATGTGGGGCTCCAATCGAACATTTGGCAAAGGAAAAGTTGTAGAAAATGTTTTAAATGCTACAGACACATGCCTTCTGAATACTGGCTTAAACACACATCTAAACATTTCATCAGGTACATTTTCTGCAATTGACCAGTCTCTGTGACCCAAAATCCGTTTCTTCTCTTACTTGGCAAGTCCTTGACGACCTTCATGGTAGCAACCACTTTCCCATATTTATATCGAATAATGCCAATAAGGAATCAGTGACCCGAAGCCTCTGGAATTTAAAAAACGCAGACTGGTCGGAGTTTACCACACTCTCCCAAAACTACTTATCCTCACTAGTTACCACAGAGAATATAAGTGACGATTTAAATAAACTGACCGAATGTATACTCTCTGCAGCTAATTATCATATTGGTAAAACAGTTATCTCCTCGTCCCACAAATCTGTACCATGGTGGAACCCAGATTGTGAAGACGCCATCCGACAATCCAAACGTGCTCTCAATAAGTATCGAAGAAATAAAGCCCAAGAAAATCTCATTGAACTGAAAAAACTCAGAGCAAAAGCTAAATACATCACTAAGCAGAGCAAAAAAACCTCCTGGCGAAATTATGTCGCGTCTATTTCAATTGATACAGACCCATCTCAAGTCTGGAAAAAAATAAAACAGGTACAAGGTTACAAGTCTAATCTCAAGATCCCCAGTCTCATATATAACGATACAATCTTCTCCGGCAATCAAGTAATTGCAGACACACTGGCACAAAGTTTTGAGAATAACTTCAACAGAAGCCTCCCCTCTATCATTCCATCTAACCCAATTCAAAAATCGCCCCTGTCCTTCCAATCGATCAAAACGACGTTTCATACGTCAATGCCCTTCACTCTTAACGAACTGAAATCGTCTTTATCTTCTTGTAAAAATTCAGCTGCTGGTCCCGATGACATCCCATATATATTTCTAAAAAATCTCACAAATCCTTCTCTCCTCAAACTTCTTGAAATATTAAAACCTTATCTGGAACACACAGCAATTTCCTGAATCGTGGCGTAACGCTATTATAATTCCAATAAAAAAACCTGACCAACCCCCCACAGGGGTGAAATCTTATCGCCCCATATCTCTCACATGTACTACCTGCAAACTTCTGGAAAAAATGATCAATTGAAGACTCCTATGGTTTTTGGAGAAGTACAAAATTATTCCTAGTGCCCAATCTGGTTTCCTACGCCATCGATCTACTCGTGGCAACCTTGTCTTATTGCAAACCGACATCTCCTCAGCAATAAATAATCAACAGGATCTCGTAGCAACTATCTTTGATATCAAAGGTGCTTTTGATACAATCTCCAGAAATGCAATAATCAACAAACTATTACAATATAAACTAGATGGCAACATTCTCTTTCTCATACAAAACTTTTTAACTGCAAGGTCATTTAGAGTCTCTGCAAATGGTTATCTTTCCCAGCCTCACACCCAAAATGATGGTGGCCCTCAAGGATCTGTATTGAGTCCCACCCCATTCATCCTTTCAATAAACGACTTATGCGCCAACTTTCCTACTCCCATCAAATATGTTCAATATGCTGATGATTTAATTGTCTACTGCCATGGAAAATCTGTTTCCACCATCTGCAAACTTCTACAAAACGCAGTAAATTTGCTGCAAGATAGAGCCAACAACCTACATATCTCCTTATCTCCAAGTAAATCGAAGGTCATAAAGTTTAGCAGAAGATCCCCATCCGGTACACCGCTAATCTTCTTTAATAACTCCCTGTTACCTGCTGTTAATTATTGCAAAATTCTTGGATTAACTTTCGACTCTCGGCTTAATTGGAAAGTTCATATCAACACACTCAAAGGCATTTGTCTTAAAAGACTTAATATCATCAAAGCTCTCTGCCACTATCACTGGGGATCCGACGAAAATACCTTATTAAGAGTTTACAGATCCCTCAAACTAGACTACAGCTTTATTTAAATGTCAGCCTCCAAATCCACCATCGACTCACTGAACTCTATTCACAATACAGCCCTTCGACTCTTTCTCGGTGCTTTCCGTTCTAGTCCAGCTGCTAGTCTATACTGTGAAGCAAATGAGCCACCCCTGTTCCTAAGACGTCAATCCCTCCTCCTTTCATACGCTGCATCAACATCTTCTAACCCCTCTAACCCTGTTTACCCTTTGTTTACATCAATGTCTCAACATCATCCTTCCAACACTACTTCCAAACGTAGCGTAAAACCTATTGCCCATCTTCTTCTCCCATTACTTCAGAATACCGACCTTTCAATGACCACTCCGCTCCCCCAACCTCATATCCCTCCTTGGACTAAACAACTTCCTCTATTCAATACCTCCCTTACTAAGTTCAATGAACATGAATCGCCCAACATACTTATAAAGAAAGCATTTTTGGAAATATTAGAAAAAAACACCATATGATGTAGTTCTCTACATAGACGCCTCAAAAACTTCTTTTGGTATTGGCTGCTCCGTCACAACCAAATGTCAATGCCTTTCAAACGAGATATCACTTGCCATAAGGTCCTATTTAAAATTATTGGCCAGAGTGGCACTGTGACTATTACTATTACGTCACCTGTTACCTTTCGTAGAGAAGTTTACAACACTTTATTTTCACCCTCCAAATTTTATTAATGTAAGTGTAGCCGTTCAAAAGATACGAGGGGGAGGGGACTTATGAATAGCACTGTATAAAAGAAAAGAACTGCCTTGAAGTGTAAACATAAATAAATGAATCCCTTTAAAAAAATTTATAATGCGCCCATGATATAAGGGAATTATTACAAATAAACTACTACCTTCTAAAAAATTTATAGTACGCTCGGTGACGCGACGGTGGTTAGGTGCTGACTGTCTAGTTTTGCTATTTACCGAAATCCTAAAACTGACTACAATGCATACATATTGAATACACACCGGCAAAAAAGCCCGTGCGCCTAAAATTTTGCTGAATTTCGTTTTCCAACAACATTCCTAATTTTCTATCGAATTCAATGGTTTCTACGCCAAATTGTACATAAATTCTTAAATTCTTTGGTATTGAAACAAACTCCAGAAAAGTTTAACAAAAATCTTGATAGGTTATTTATAGAGGTTGAAAAAAAAACATGTATTTGTGTCCCAGTGGAACAGTTAGGAAAATTTGTAGACTTCACGCTCAGTAAATTAAAGACCATCGAGGGCGTAGCCAGGATTTATAACAGGGGGGGGCAAACCATGGTTCACGGTCATCCAAAATGTAAAATTTTAGGATAAAAAGAAAAGTCAAATGAAAACAAAACTTTGAGATTTTAATTATACTTAAATTAAACTAATAACATTTTTCTTGGGTTTAAACAAAATTTATCCAAAACTTTCTTCACTACGCAGTCCTGATTTTCGATGCACACTCATCAAACACAACCCAGTGAGTCTGTCATCACCCATTGTACTCCTGATCCAGGTTTTTACCCTTCGTAGGGTACTGAACGATATTTCCACGGTAGCAGTAGTGAATGGGAAAGCACTTAATATCATCAGTACAGTTGCAGGGAAAAAACATTAACTTCTTCCAAAAGTGCAGCCACTTCAATGTCCTTCAATTTGTCGTCTGCTAAATTATTTTTATTTCTTTCTCATATTGTACGACAAATCTAACTCTGCAGAAACATCACCCAACTTATAAAATTCCCTGAAAGATTCTGCATTAGAATCAATATAGGGGAATTATTGACCGCTTCCAGTATTCAACTGCAAACTCATATTGGTGGATTACTTCTGTGTACTTGCTTTTGAGTGACTCGTGCTATAGTCTGTACAGAAGGTACGAGGAGTAATAAACCCTAATTAAGTATGCAAAACCTTTACAGGGAGCACTATGAAATTTTTGATAAATCTCTTACTTTAAATTACATTTCTTCCGTAAATCTAAAAACCAGGTAGATCGACCCCGTATTTGTTTCAGTTGTAGCAAAATTTAGGGTTTCTTCATTGTTAAAGGATTAGCAGATAAGCAATAACGCAATGCAGTGGTGTGTATTTTGGGAAAAAAATACGTTTTAAGTTATAATATAATAAAAAATGAAAAGAAATAATTATTGGAATACATTTATTACTTACATTTTATTCTATATCCGACTCGGAAGAGGAAGAATCGTTGTTGACATTAATAATAATAGGGTCGATTAAATCATCACAAATATTGTCAATTTTCAACATATTTGCCTCTACTTTGATAACATGCTCGATACAGTTTGTCCAATTTTCCTTACTAACATGACTCACAGCACTCTCAAACAATTTCACAACATCGTTTATTTTAAAAGTAGTATTTTTTTCCAACTTCCCCCTTTACCTGAGCCCATATTAATTCTATGGGATTAAGTTCACAATGATAAGGGGGAAGTCGAAGAACTGATATACCACGAGAAGAAGCCATTTCTTCTACAATGTAGGTTTTGTATTTATTCTTGTTCATTTTTGCAATTCTGTAAAGTTCTTTCATTAGTGGATCTTTTGGAAACTTAATATTTTTCGAAATAAGCCACTCCAAAAGCTCTGCTTTACGCCAACGACTTGTGGGCAATGCTTCTCGTAACCGTGAATGGTAACTTGCGTTGGCCATAACAATAACAGCCCATTTTGGAATCAGATCCAACATTTGAACAAACCATTCCTCGAAGACATCCCCATTCATATCTTCGTGATAGTCCCCCGTGCGTTTTGAAATAAAAGTTAATAATCCACCATCAACAAAACCTTCAGAACTTACAACATGGACAATGATAAGTCTTTTTCCTTTTCCAGATGGTGGCTGCAAACCTAACGACAAACCTTCCACGAATGCCTGCCTTCCGCTTTTAATGTTTTCATCTTGCCAAGATTTGGAAACTGTATATCCAGCATTTATACACACATATATACAAAAATATATAAAATAATTATTGTTACAGATTGGTTTGTTTTCTATTATGAATAAACTGTGTTGCCTTTCTTTATCAAACTTACTAAAATTTATGTACCTCTATCACTTTTTTTCATTAAAATTAGTACATCCCAACATCCCGTTACCTCTGACCTAAATCGTATATTCTTTAGCATAGCTGCAACTCATTCGTTCAATACAAAATGTACCTTACGGTATACCCTCTTAAAATATATTTTGGTACGTCTATGAAATCTACTTAAATGAATGATTTATTACTCCTCGTACTTTCTGTACAGACTATACTGACAACTCATCCCGTACTTTCTCTGCGATATCAAGTGATTTTTTAAATAAATCATAAGAAACACTTTCGACATCTTGTCGATCTTCTTTGGTTACATGTAGAATATCATCAATATGTTTCTCCACAATAACCAAATCCATATTTTTACCATGTAAAACGTTTTCAACGGGTTCCAAAATTGCAGAGTATCTTGCAATTATGTTTAATCCTAAGATGAATATTGGTTAAGTAACTACACAGTGCAACTGGTAGGCAGATTTTCTTGTTGCATAGTTTCCTTCGACAGATAGATGTTCTAGTGCTTTAACAAGTCAGTGAAGCTTTTTCAAAATTTTTGTATGCTCTTATATTTTTACGACTATTCACTTATTCAACATTATAAATTTCCAAATGCAATGTATACGTATTTTAACTAATATCATGCAAATGAATGAAAAAAAAACACCATGCTGACCAATATTGTTCAAATTCAAAAGCAGCACTATTATACACGTAATTAGAAAAGAAAGAGGTCGTAAGGAAATGGAAGAGCTCGCTTTTATGAACAAAATACGTGCTTAAGAGCAAAAAATGGAAAGTTTTAATTATAGTATCACCGCAAAAAGTTATTTTGCCTTTTAATTTTTTGTAAAAATGATGTGGTAGTTAGTAGCCGTACCTCAAAATATGCAAGATAAAATTTCCAGAAGTTAATTTTGTTCATTAATTTACTTTTCCAATTGTCTAAAATAATTCAAATAATAGCGCTCACTAGTATCCACACCCAACGTAATGCAAATTTTAATCACACTTGCCACAGATCATTAAGTCATCGAGTACGGACAATACAGACCATTAAACATAATAATGGTAAATACAGCTAAGTATTAAGTGTTGCCTAAATATACCATTCTCTCCAGTGTAGTAACACCTCGATGGCCTTGGGGTGATTTTAACTGCTCTACATCTTGCCTCATTGCTTA